>VZTO01001214.1:0-32688 GCA_013400615.1 Syrrhaptes paradoxus | reverse complement strand
AAACTTCTTTACAGTGAGGGTGACAGAGCACTGGAACAGGCTGCCCAGAGAGGTTGTGGAGTCTCCTTCTCTGGAGACATTCAAAGCCCACCTGGATGCGTTCCTGTGTGATCTGATCTAGGTGTTCCTGCTCCGGCAGGGGGATTGGACTAGATGATCTTTCGAGGTCCCTTCCAATCCCTAACATTCTGTGATTCTGTGATTCTGTGATGTCATGTGGTGTGGAGTATCGCTTTGGTTAGTTGGAATCATCTGTCCCAGCTGCACCCCCTCCCAGCTTCTTGTGCACCTTCAGCCACCCTGCTGGTGGGGTGTTGGTGAGGAGCAGGAAAGTCCTTTATTTCTGTGTAAGCACTGCTTAGCAAGAGTCAAAAACATCCCTGTGTTACCAACAGTTTTCAGCACAAATCCAAAACATAGCCCCATGCTAGTCACAGTGAAGAAAACTAACTATCCTAGCCAAAACCAGTATACTGGGGATATATTTAAAATTTAATACATCAGCATAGTCTTATAAAAATTTTGCATATTTCGTAGTCTGAAAAAGCAACATTGCTTAGTCACAGGAACACACCTGGACTCCTACAGGTTTTAAGGAGTTCCTGAGACAACAGTGTAGGCTAGGAGGTGAATGTTGCTACTATGCTTTCAGTTAAAAATTTGTTAAACATTTACCACAGAACAGTGACGGTTCTCAATGATGACCATTATTTACCTTCAACCGGCGACATTGTTCATGCCAATACCTCTCCTAAGTTTCTATACTTTTCTTTCCCACAAATTTATGGTATTTTCTTCCTTCAGAAAGTCAGTGCCCTATGCATGCAGCAAATAGTGGGAATGGCCAGGATTTGAAGTGAAAGGAAAAACATAGATTATGTGACTTCAGATCAGGAGAGGCTTCTACCTCCCTCCTTACACAATACTTACATCCCCTCACCTTGCATTGGTTACCATCACAGAGCGTTTTGCAGATTGAGTGACAGCTCTTACTGTCAAGTGGTGTATCGAATATAACGCCATGTTGGTGCCAAACAATATGTTATAGTGTGTCGTTCCTTGCACTTTCTTTGGGTCTGTCACTGCGGTTCTGAAATGTTTCAGTGAACAGAAGTGGTTGTTTCTGAGGGTATGATTTGACAATACATTTGATGTTGGATGTAAGTGCTCAAGACGTGGCTGGCACAAGTCAAGGGGGCACATAACACTGCATCACATTTTTTTAATAGTTCGTGGAAGATTTAAGGAGAAATACAAATGATTTCACACTATGTTTTCCAGCACAGGCTCTAACCTATAATCAGTGTAACATCACATAATCAGCTGAGGCTATTTTTCCAGACATTGTATTGCATTTCCGGTTTCCTCTCCTAGTAACTTGGAAGCTGTTGCCAGTGAAATCACAGTGACTTACAGTGACTAGAAAGTGCATTTAAAATGTTCACAGCAGTGGTTTTGACTGACTGAAGATGTCAACGTGTAGAATTCTTAGGGTGTAATAAAATTGTTCTTATTTGCTTGCAGCAGTTTATTCCTTGGTCACATTACTATCCAAAGACTAATTTCAGCAATAACTTTATTAATTTTCTTATATTAGAGACATGGTCACAGAATTTTGTCCCAAGAATGGCTAGATAGTAAGGTATGCTGCATTTAGTTTCCAAGAGAACTTTTACGAGTCACTGAATGATAATCCTCATTCTTGTAATCTTGCTTTGAAATTTATCATATATTTTTCCTATTATATAGCTGCAAAATTGTTGGTTGCCTGACTGATGCAATTTTCCAGCTGCTTTGTATGCATGACTTGCTCATAAATGATGTTTTCTTAGTGACAGTTGCAGATTAGCTCTTGAGCCCCTGAAAATTCCTGTTGCCATTTGCCCAATAAACCAGCAACTTGCCTAAGCACACTGTAATAAAGCTTTTATGAAGCAAACATAGCAGCTCAACATAACGTTTATCACAATGTCATTTGTATTTGCATAGATTTTCATTGCATTACTGAAGGGTCAAACAAGGTTTGGTAGTTTTCCCATCTTCAGCACTGAGATCCTCATACTCATTGGCTTGCAATTTAAATTTGAGCTTGGATTTCCTGTTAATCTCATGATTTTGACCACAGAGAGCTCCATCAACCATAGTTGATGATGAAGAAATTAAGTAAGCTCCAGCTGTTTTTTTAAGTCTTTATAGAATATACAGAAATTTGACAGAATTAAAAAGATTGGTTAGATGTTGATAGAATTTTAGAACGATATCTCTTGCATTCCTAAACAGGAGAAAAAATGGTCAGGAAATGACAATTAACAGTGGTGCATACCTGGCAAAAAGGAATACTTGAAGTAACCGTCAGTTGACTGTGCCCTCAGCCAACTTAATTTACTGTGGTTTTCCTGAGTTTCCCATGGGACAAGGAGTCTTGTATGGTTGCGCAGTAGATGAGGGATTTCCAGGTTCTGATGACCCCAAAGATCAGTGTAAGCTGAGATTATGCCCCTTGGCTGATACCAAATCAAAAACTTGCTGGTTAGCTGGTGGTTGATGTCTTGATACAAGAAGCAGAGCCTGGGAGTCAGTTTGTGGCTTAACTTTCAGATCCTGATCCTGAACACGCTGGGAACGGTGCTGTTTATGCTCAAAGCATTACTTTTGAAATACAGACAAAAGGTGTGAATCTACCCTCTCAACTTTATGCTTGTGCACAACCTGATGTCTTTTTCTCTTTATGCAATAAATGTAGGCCTTAATACCTCGAGGAATGCATAAATAAATTACAGAAATGCACTGTGAGGATGTAGCTTCCATGGCTTATATAGAAAGCTTGTTCTGAAAACAAGGATTTCCTCCATCACCCCCAACCTTCAAGGTTTCCTGGGACAAAGCTAAATTTGAGGCCAGAATGAAGTTCCTTACCAACGCGGACCTTAGTAAATGGCATACTTTAGTTAGCAAATTGGAAAAGCTGGGATATGTTTCAAATCCAGTTGTCTTTCTTGACATCCCTGTCAGCTTACAACGAACAGCCTGAAAACTTTCTTTGAAAATAGGTGTCTACAGATTTTGTTTTCAGGACTGAGCAAAAAATCTTTAATAAAAGAAGTCATAAATTGTTGTTTAGATCTATTTTTTGCTTCTTAGTTTTCCAGAGAGTGCCACTTCCACCAGTTTTATACTATTTTTGGAAGGATGTGCGTGTTTCTCCTCTTGTGCTGTGATGCAGAGGAAATGTTTTCTGCAAGTAGACCAGAAAAAGGAAACATTAAGGACTATTATTTTTTTCAGCCTAAGGATTAGACTGTGAAAAGCTTTAGGCCCTTTATGGACCTAAACTAAAGTTTCCATAAACATGATATAAATTAGAAGATTTTCAGTGTCATAACAGTAAATTCCAGCTTCTAAAATATAATTGAGTGCAAATCTAGTTCATCATTTTTGTTCATATGTAGATACTCGAGTATGGTTTGACCCACGTATCTACAGACCCTGTTTTATGCCACAATCAAGCATTTAAATTAAATTTCTTCAAAGTGTTAAATGTAGAACACCCAATCTTCAAAATGGACACTTGGGAAGTCCTAGAGTGTCCTCTGTGTGTCGGTTTAACTGGCCAGAGCTGGGAAGGACAAGGTGGGCAGAGGAGTTTTCAGCACAAATGTGTGGATCTGGGGAAAATTAGTGAAAACAGTGATGGCAGTTCTTTAACACTTGACACTTCAAGTAATTCCAAAGTGCTAACCAGCTCTGCTTGAGAATCGGTTGTGGAAGAAGTCAAAAGATATGCTTGAACCTTTCAGACAAGTGTCAGTTAATAACCAGCACAGTCAAGTGAAGCTTTGTGCCCTTGTAAGGCAAATTGAGAGAGTCTCCTATTTAAAAGACTTCTGGTATAACTGAAACAATAATAAAATGCCTCCAGTCAAATTAGTCAATAAGATATAATTAACATTGGAATGCTCCCACTCTCTGATGACCCAGTTATTAATACAGTTTTGCATTAATAGAGGAAGGACAAAATACAAAGTTTTACAATAAACAATACTGTAAATTACAGGAATGAGATGGAGTTCCTAAGTTCAAACAGCTTTAATTCTTTCAGCCTATGGGTATCTCCTCAGAAGTTGCCTGATCCACTTAACTACTGTAAAAAACACTTCCAAACCCATAGTTATAGCCACCAGAATGCAACTTGCGATGCTAAAGTGGCAGATATGCAAGTTTACTTTGTGTTCTAAAAACTCATTATTTCAGACACTGTGGGGATATAAAGCCTTTCTAATGGCATATATATATAGGAGGAAAATCAAATTCCTATGGAGAAATTGCAGCTGTATCTGCCCAGTGTAAGTGAATGTGATGAATTTACTTTCACACATGTCTCTAAACACGTTCAAGGACTCACTTCTTATGAGAACTGCAATTGTTCTACAAATCTCCTCATCCAGAGAGGTCTCTAAATGTGGTACACAACACTTGTAACTATCCTGTAAAGTTATTGCTTATCCTTGTTTGACTGTATCTCTACTTTGTCCCAGTAAAAGTAAGATTAATTCTTGGAAAGTGGTTATAAGGGCTCTGGTCATTTTCAGATTATTATTTCTGGTTCTATTGCAAATGTTGGCATGGATTTTCAATGTGTGTTGTTTAAAATTCATGAGCCCTATAGTCAAGTGTTTCTACTGTAGTAAGCCTTCTCTAAATAAGTATTATAACAGCAGCATCTACAGCAATGGGATTTTATTTTGAGTTCACTTCTGATGCCAATAACTGTACCACTTCTACCCTACCTGCATTCCAGCACTTAAAAAATAATTTGAGTTCTTGAAAATTAGATCTTTCTTCGTTAGTCTGGTTCAACCGCTGTTTCTTCAGCCTGTGGTTTTATCTTTACTGGTAAGCACAGGTAGTTTTTCCAGTATAGCAGTGAGGTTTCTTCTTTGTCTGTAACAGGTCTGAGGTTGTGTCAGCAGGATCACAGTTTAAAAGTATTTTATGGGCTCACTTTTGAAAAAATATACATCAAGAAAAAAAGCAGCACTCCAAAAGGTATGCATTTCACAGGGAACAATGTTTCTGAATATGTCCTAGTGCAGTTCAGCAGGTAGGAGCAGGACAGGAAGGTGCAATTATGTTAGCTGCAGGATTCCACAACCCCGACTAGAACCGGGCACATTTGAGTCATGAGATGCATATAGACACCCAAAACTTGAAACCAGGAGCAGAATGTTATTAGAGTCCCAGGTACGGGGTGACCCCTCATAAGACATAAATGGCAAAATTTCTATTTTGGTCCATGTAGAAGATTCATCAGGAAATGGCATAGTCAGTGTTTCTGCAAAAATCTGCAAAAAAGTGGTGATTTGGGGTTTTTTTTGGCAGGCATGAAGGAGAGGAGAGGGAAGGAGATGTAGCATTACACCTTTTTGTCTGCACTTTGGCAAAATAACCCCTCTAAATGGAAGACATCCCAAAGGTATGTTCATGGAGGAGAACTCTTTTCCCTTCACCTGAGGCATGCAGTCCATGAGGGTTCAGTGTGTGTTCACTGTATTTCAGAAGATGAGTTGATTTTTTTTTACTGTTTGTTTTCTGTCAACGTAGCTTTGACACTAACAGAGTGTAAGAGGGTGTTTCTGAAATAGCATTGTATTTATTCCTTGGGGGTTATTAATATTTAACTTTAGTGCTATTTAGTTAGCTAAATTATCTGACTGATCTCCTAGTGTTAACAGATAGAGTGGCTTCTAGGGTTATTCTCAAAATATCAGCCCAACTTAGACTGTGAATAGCCTCCTGAGATGCCTTATGGTCTATCCATTGATACAGACTGAACTGGAAATACTGGTACAAGTGCACCCCTACTTCTTCATTTGTACTCTCAATATTTTCTTAAGAATTAAAGTTTGCAACGTACCTTTGTTACACATATTAAAGTGACTGTCAGTGGAGCTAAACTCAGCAGGTAGTTCAGATATCATCTTCTCTGTGAGCACATCCATACTCTTAATAATCTTAAAATTGTTGTTTCATGAAATTAATACTTTAATGGAAAGAAATACAGTCTGTAACAAGACCCAGGCTGGTGCTAAGGGTCTGTTTCTAATTTGTATGCCTAAGAGGGACGTGCCAGTGTAGAAAACTTTGAATTCTGACCCCTGAACAGTCAACCTAAATATTAAATTAACACACAATGCACTTTATGCAAATTTACCTTTTAGAAACTGATCCAATACAAATTTGCCTAAGCCTACTTTCTAATCTTGATGGATATATTCTAATTAGGAAAATTGACTTGTATCCCAAGTGACATAAATTAAAAACTTAAGGATAAATACACACCTAATTGACTGGTGGCATGCTGAGGGTATTTGGTTTGCAGATGAGAGTGTTCATGGAGATTATTTGGCAGAAAGTTAGCGAAAATGTATTATTGTGATGTAGATTGCATTTTGCCTGGCAAAGATGTAGGTTTTTTTAATATTAGTGGTAATTAAATTGATTAAAGCACTAGTGAGTAGCTGATGCTTTCTATATACTGTTTGCTATGAAACTACTTCTGACATACATATAACATTTCCTGTTGGTTGATCTAATTTTATAGACATAGTTTTATCAGAGCTTTGTGAGTCTGGAGATACCCATGTTTGCTTAATGTTCGACAAGCACAATTCAAAACCCTCTAGGCTCACCAGCCCTATTTCCATAATCCTTAATTGGGAAAAGTAAGCCTTGAGAGTTTTGGAATACCACGCTGAAATTGAGCTCAGGGGCTGGTAGCACTAACCAGCAAGACTCCATGTGTAAGCCCATAAACAATAACACATAGCCCCCTCCATGCCCTACCTCCTCCAGATATTTGGCTGAGAGTCTAAAAATGTGCAGCTACAACACAGTTACACTTTTAAAGTTTATTTTGAATAGTAAATAAACAAAACTCTGTTTTTATTTTATTTTAGAAAAATATCTATAATATTTCTGGAGATAAATTTTTTTGCTATTTCCTCTCAAGTAATGGTTTATGTTAATTGTTTCTTAACTGTCTGAGGGAAACTGTTGTGGAAAACAACGACCATGATTAATGTGCAAAAGTATTTGTGTTTTATCAGAGTACACGGTAGTAATAGTGTTATGATCAGTGATTCATCATTTTCCCCATCATCCATTTTAGAAGCCTTTCCAAATTCTGCATGTTAGTGAAGGCTCATATAGTTGGCTTTAAATAAAAAAAAAAAAAAATACACTGAATTATAAGAAACAGATTCCCATACACCTCCATGCTTTTCTACATGTTTGTATTTTCCAAGTTTTTGGAAGATCTGACCAGGGCTTTCTACTCATTCTGACACTAATTTGCAAGACAAATATCTTAGTATCTAAGGACTTGATAATAATTTAAAAGACAAAAACTGGACACTAGGTGAATGAAAGGCAGTCAGCATGAAACTGTTTGCACTATTTTTACATTATTTTGCATCTTCTATAGATTTAGATTTATCTCAGAACAGTGGTGGCATATGTTGAGTAAGTGTGAGAGGAGCTCAAGAAGATATATGTTTATTTAAAAAATGTTTTCTTCAAGGCACAGATAATTTCATTTGATCTGAGAAAGGGAAGAAATATTGTTTGTCTTCTGAACCTCAGCTGGGCAAATACATCCTGAGCGGTGTGACCTGAAACAGTGTAGAAAGAGGCATTTGAACAGTGAGTTCCAAGCTGGGAAGGCTGCTGGCAAAGCTTAATTTTGGAAGATTCAAGGTTGTTCTTGGAAACACTGCCCAGAAAATGATTATTTAGTGTGCTACAGTAAATGTTATGTAAAATGATAAATTTTTTGTCCCAAGCACTGAGGAAAACATAAAGCTAGAGTACTAATCCAAGTATTCAAGGTGTTCATAAATTTAAATTTAGGTTTATTAAGATGACAACATTTTAATAACATATTGAAAAAAAGATTTTAAAATAACTTTTAATCAGTGTCTCTTAAAAATTTTTGTAATATTCTATTAGCCATTTATTGATATTCTCATAATTTCCTGTAGTTGAACACATAGACTGTGGCTGTGTTAAACTAGTTTCGCTATGTCAGTTACAGTGCCATGTAATTTTTAAGTTTATTTTAAAGCTGCAGTGAAATTTCCTCAGCAGCTAGAACAAGATTTTTAGATGTAGAATTGTGACTTTACTAGTTATGGAATGCATAAAAGTGATGATAAAGTAGGTTAGAAGCATAGAAATCTTTCTAGTCTTGATGGAAGGAAGACAGATGAGAAAGATGGTTTTAAATTTTCTTCCACTAGCTCTAGGTTAAGAATATTACCCATAACACTACTTAATTGAATTAGTATATTAAAATCTTGGTATTAAGTCTAAAGTCTGAGTGAGAGGCTTAGTGGTAAAAGGCTGTTAAAACTTAATTTCTCGTAAGTGGGATTTGAAGGAAAGAACTGTGGGCTTAGAGCTATGGGGAAATGAAAGATTTCCTCAAAGTGTGAGAATGAAAGATGAAGTCTGCCACAAAAAGGATGTTTTCTGGGTTTTTATTTGTTTGTTTGCTTGTTGTTTGTTTTTCTTTTAAAAAAAAAATATTTGTAATTGGTGGGTTAAATAAATCTCTAGCAAGCACCTCAACGGCATTTGTGGTTTTGCTGGAGTGATTCACCACATCTGAGCCAGACTTGGAAGCAACTGAGAGATTGGACAAGATTAAAGAAACAGACGGTGAAATGTTGACTGTGTCTGGTACAGTTCTCTAAAATTAATTTTTGGAGTGTCCCTTCTCTGACTTATTGGGCATAAGTCACTCTAGCAAGAAGTCTTAACTAGAGTTCAGAGTAATGTACTCAAGGTAGCATGGACTTCTCAACGAGCAGTAATGGGAAGGCATGTCAGTTTCGGGAGATGCACGAGGATGTGACCACATGGGGCTGGTGCCAGGGTCTTTAGATGTGTGATTGAGCACTGCTTGGATGCTCGTCCTCTGCAGGCTCTGGCATGGTCAAATGAAGCACCTGAGCTGTGCATGAGCCCACAGCTCATTTATGGTCCATGTGCTACTCAGTCTCACTGGTGATGTGCAGTTAACACTGTCTGGATGTCTAACCCTTGTTCAAGACTCAGAAGTTAGCCAATGGATGACAGATGTTTCACTTATTACTCATTTGCCATCTAATAATCACTTGTAGGGGATGGAGTGTCTTGATGTGTGTAAAAGCATATGACATCAACTACAGCTCTTGATGGTCCAGGCCTTATCTAACATCCTCAGCTCCAGTAAATGTGGTTTTCTTTTCTGGAGAATTTGTATTTTGGATTAATACTTCTGCCATCTGTGATTCCGAAGATTTCCCTAAACACTAATGGAATGTCTCCCTCCAGACAGCTGTGGTGTGTAGCTGCCACTACAATAAGCTATAAATTGATGTCTGGAAAAAGAATTTAAAATAGGATGTCTTCTGTGTCTATGTCATACTATACTTTTGCATGCTGGCTGCTTAATGCAAACCTAAAAATAAATGAAATATCCTGAACTCATTGATATGTGAGCCTTCTCTTACTGGTCTTCCTCTCTTGTAAACACTGGTCAGTGTAGCAACACAAGTGGTAGCATGTGTGTAGCTAGTGAGTTTGCCTTCTTACAAGTTTATAATGGAGGCAATGTCATATAGTATTTAACTCTGACATTTAGTGTTTGCCCTAGTAGATGGTCTTCCTTTTACTTAAGTGCCATTACTTTTATGTAGTCCATTTTCATTGCATTTAGTCCCATTTTAGTAATAATGCTTGCATGATTTACCAGGCAAATGCAATCTTTGCCCTGAATGGCACAGTGCAAGAAAAAATGGAAGCTGTTAAGAGGCTGAATGGCAAAAAAGTATTATTGACCTATGCTGGCAGCCATGTGTTTCAATTATTTTCAAGAATCCATTTGTCAAATAAGTGAAGCGATGTGGGACGTCAAGTTCAAGCTGGGGTTAGTGCCTTTCTACATCTGATATGATGTATCTTCTGTAGCCATTTAATTGAATTACCCAATTTATTTTTCAAGCAACAATGCTCTACCAAGAGCCATGACATTAAACAATTAAATATGAGTTTAAAAGTCTGCATTTTGTGTAGTTCATCATTTCTTTGTGGCAGACAGTCAGCCTAGGGCTGTGCTGCATTCTGGTGTGGTAAAAGCTTAGTGTCTCAGGGAATACCCATCGTATCTCAAAAAAGAATAATTTTGAAAGCAGCATGTATGCACAATGTGCATGTCCATCATTTGGCTGGTGCTGTAGACCACTATAAATTCTTGGTAGATGAGAAGAAGGACTTGTGAATTCCCGTATTTCCAGAGCTTCTGGGTTTCTAAGTGAGAAGCTAGAAATCCAGAAAAAGGGCTAAAATTAAAAAATTGTGAACAAGAGGTTGTGGAAAATGTTGGGTTAAAATTTAGATTGCAAAGCTTTCTCAGACTTTCACAGTTGTAAGAGTTAAACAGTCTGTGTTGCCTTGATTAAGTAGCATGAGATTTGTGCTTTTATTTTTTTCCTTTGTGTTAGAAATTTTTTATCCACAGTGTAATAAGAGAAATAGTTGTTTACTTGGGTGCTCCTACAGTGTAGTAGTCTGCTTCTATATTAATTTTACTAAAAAATAAATTGAAGAGCTGATAATTTTTTCCCTTTAAGTTTTCTTGCTATTACTGGAAATCAATGAACATGCAATATTTCAGAATCTTAGAGATTTTCTTTTGTTATATAAATAAAGATGTGTATTTTGATATGAGAAGAATAATTACTGAAACAGAGAGAACAGTAGTGACTTTTTTTTTCAATTAACATTCAACAATTAAATTTTAATATGGTCAGGGAATTGTTCAGAGCCTTTTGTATGGGGATACTGCACCTTTAATTATCTGCCCTCTGGTGCCAAGCCTTTTCTTTGAGTGCTTTCATAAAAGCTTATTGCAGCTAGTTATTGAGCAAATTAGTACTCGAGTTTTGGTGAAAAATGTCTTTATTACTCCTAAAACCAGAGTCACTGTGCATTCCCAGAAGGCGTGATTTTGTTTGATGAATAAATCTAGTAATTATCCTGCTGTTAGGGTTGAACCGCAAATGTCATAAGCAGATAAACAGAGGGAGTAAGCCTTCCGTAAATTCTCTAATTATCTATGCTGGACTACTTATTGCCTGCAGATGATTTATGAGCATATTGATATATCCTTAAGTATTTTCATTTGGGTTCAGAGATGCAAATAATTAAGGCAGTAGTCATTTGCGAAAGAAAGTGGCAGGTCAGGGTCGTCTTATCGCAAAACTCGTGTCCATGTTCATGCTATAGAAGATATAGGTATGAGCCATTTGAGTGGGTTACCTGCTTTGACATCTTTAACATTCCTTTTAGTTTCTAGAATATTTCTGATGATATTCCGTAGAAAAGGTCTTAGACCTCAGTTTGCTTGGATCCTCTCAGGTTAAAACAGAGATGATTGTCAGATCAATTTCCCATACCAAACGTGTACGTTAACCTGTAGAGCCACTCTGGATGATGCTTAGCTAATAATGCTGAAGATGGTAATTTTCTTCAGCTTCCTATGGCTGTTTAAATGTCCAGTTCATGCTTTTGCATCATGTCATTTTAAATCCCATTGTAGCCCCTGGGGCAGTCAGTGTGGCTGGAATAAAGAGTTCACCTTCCTTTCTCAGAGAGGAGCACAGAGAATATATAGAACCATTTATATAGAAGCATATAGCTGTAAAAGTTTTTAAATAACCAAGACCTCCATATGTGTAGCAGGAGTAAGGGACTTTTCTCCATTTGAGCTGCTAAGGGAAGTTTCTGCTGAACATGGAAGACAGGAAGAATTTGCTCTGGCAGTAAAAAACAGCTGAGGGGAAATACTGGAAAGGCAGGTGCTATACATGTGTATGATGCCTTACCTCTGGATGCATCTGGGTTTTGTGTGTTGATATTTGCATGTATTTCTCTTGTGACATGTCTATTTATCTGTTTTTTTCTCTCTAACAGTATGCAAAGAATTTGGCCTAACCTATTACAGATTTTTGTGGGTGATGTTTTCCATTTTTTAAAAGTATTGCAGTGGATCTGGTATGATTTCTGGGGTGAAGTAAGGAGCTAAAACAAGCTAAGGGCTGACTGACAAAAATGGCTATTGGGAAGTGTTGCAACAACTTTTGCTCAAGGCTAATTCACAGAGTGCATTTCTTCTGTTGTAATAACTATTTTACTTATTTAGTTACACTTCAGTAAGTGTATTATAACAGATTTCAAAATGGGGAGGGCAGAACTGATGTTTACAGGTTTCTACTGATAAATTGAGTATTGAATCTTTCAAATGTACTCCAGTTATAATAACTTTAGCATAACTCATTTTTAGTAATCCCAGTGACTGCATGAAATTTGAACATCCTCGAATGACACAGTGACAAATCTTAGATGAAAATTCTCCTCAAATTTTTAAAAGGGATTTTTTTTTAATACAACACCTGTATTATATGATTTTGGACAGGTTTGTGGAGGTGCAGAAATGGGACAGCCTTGACTTACTTGCCACATATAAAATGGGAGTAAATTAGAGAAAGAATGTGACCTGAGCGAATTGTCGTTTGTCAAGGTAATTTCTTCTGGGCATAATAATCTGAGACGTCACTTTGAGTATTGTTGCATAAATAATATGTGGACTGGACAGAATTGCCAACACCTACATACCATGGACTAGTTACCTGGATGAACAAGATCTGCTGTGATTCTTCTTGAGTTTCCTCCCCCATCTCACTAACCTTACTGCACCCCAACTTTTGTCTCTTTTGCAGTTCATGATCAAGTATTTAGTTTTTATGTTATTTGTAATGTTAACTACTTCTCACAATACATTCATAAGAAAAAGATATTTCACTGAAAACACTGAAGAAATCCATGATTTTAAGACAGACTATTAAGTAGTCATTAAATGCTGAAAATCTGTCAAGTCACCACTAACGGGGTAAACCTCACACGCCATCAGCTCACAGGTTAGAACTTTCCATAACTCATGCTGCAACCAATCTGTCCATGTGGACAAACCTTTTTTCCTGGTCCACATGTGATATAAAATGTTGTCATTGCTATTTTTAACTTAAAATAGCACAGATTTTTACTGAGGTGATTTTTGGCTTTTTTTTTTTCCTTATACTATCATTACTGATCTGCCAGCCAGCAATAACTAGAAAATGTGGAACAATTAGTGTACAGTGATGTTAGGACTTAGGGAGAATTTCATGTGAATAATCAGTTAAATATTTGAATCACTTTGATGCTTCTAGTAGTGTTTATTGGACCGTATGCTTATATAAACCTGGTTTTGGGGTACATATATATGAATATGACTATAAAATTAAATTAAATTTCCATCCATATTCTATCAGACCTTTGCACGTTNGTTTTCTTGCTATTACTGGAAATCAATGAACATGCAATATTTCAGAATCTTAGAGATTTTCTTTTGTTATATAAATAAAGATGTGTATTTTGATATGAGAAGAATAATTACTGAAACAGAGAGAACAGTAGTGACTTTTTTTTTCAATTAACATTCAACAATTAAATTTTAATATGGTCAGGGAATTGTTCAGAGCCTTTTGTATGGGGATACTGCACCTTTAATTATCTGCCCTCTGGTGCCAAGCCTTTTCTTTGAGTGCTTTCATAAAAGCTTATTGCAGCTAGTTATTGAGCAAATTAGTACTCGAGTTTTGGTGAAAAATGTCTTTATTACTCCTAAAACCAGAGTCACTGTGCATTCCCAGAAGGCGTGATTTTGTTTGATGAATAAATCTAGTAATTATCCTGCTGTTAGGGTTGAACCGCAAATGTCATAAGCAGATAAACAGAGGGAGTAAGCCTTCCGTAAATTCTCTAATTATCTATGCTGGACTACTTATTGCCTGCAGATGATTTATGAGCATATTGATATATCCTTAAGTATTTTCATTTGGGTTCAGAGATGCAAATAATTAAGGCAGTAGTCATTTGCGAAAGAAAGTGGCAGGTCAGGGTCGTCTTATCGCAAAACTCGTGTCCATGTTCATGCTATAGAAGATATAGGTATGAGCCATTTGAGTGGGTTACCTGCTTTGACATCTTTAACATTCCTTTTAGTTTCTAGAATATTTCTGATGATATTCCGTAGAAAAGGTCTTAGACCTCAGTTTGCTTGGATCCTCTCAGGTTAAAACAGAGATGATTGTCAGATCAATTTCCCATACCAAACGTGTACGTTAACCTGTAGAGCCACTCTGGATGATGCTTAGCTAATAATGCTGAAGATGGTAATTTTCTTCAGCTTCCTATGGCTGTTTAAATGTCCAGTTCATGCTTTTGCATCATGTCATTTTAAATCCCATTGTAGCCCCTGGGGCAGTCAGTGTGGCTGGAATAAAGAGTTCACCTTCCTTTCTCAGAGAGGAGCACAGAGAATATATAGAACCATTTATATAGAAGCATATAGCTGTAAAAGTTTTTAAATAACCAAGACCTCCATATGTGTAGCAGGAGTAAGGGACTTTTCTCCATTTGAGCTGCTAAGGGAAGTTTCTGCTGAACATGGAAGACAGGAAGAATTTGCTCTGGCAGTAAAAAACAGCTGAGGGGAAATACTGGAAAGGCAGGTGCTATACATGTGTATGATGCCTTACCTCTGGATGCATCTGGGTTTTGTGTGTTGATATTTGCATGTATTTCTCTTGTGACATGTCTATTTATCTGTTTTTTTCTCTCTAACAGTATGCAAAGAATTTGGCCTAACCTATTACAGATTTTTGTGGGTGATGTTTTCCATTTTTTAAAAGTATTGCAGTGGATCTGGTATGATTTCTGGGGTGAAGTAAGGAGCTAAAACAAGCTAAGGGCTGACTGACAAAAATGGCTATTGGGAAGTGTTGCAACAACTTTTGCTCAAGGCTAATTCACAGAGTGCATTTCTTCTGTTGTAATAACTATTTTACTTATTTAGTTACACTTCAGTAAGTGTATTATAACAGATTTCAAAATGGGGAGGGCAGAACTGATGTTTACAGGTTTCTACTGATAAATTGAGTATTGAATCTTTCAAATGTACTCCAGTTATAATAACTTTAGCATAACTCATTTTTAGTAATCCCAGTGACTGCATGAAATTTGAACATCCTCGAATGACACAGTGACAAATCTTAGATGAAAATTCTCCTCAAATTTTTAAAAGGGATTTTTTTTTAATACAACACCTGTATTATATGATTTTGGACAGGTTTGTGGAGGTGCAGAAATGGGACAGCCTTGACTTACTTGCCACATATAAAATGGGAGTAAATTAGAGAAAGAATGTGACCTGAGCGAATTGTCGTTTGTCAAGGTAATTTCTTCTGGGCATAATAATCTGAGACGTCACTTTGAGTATTGTTGCATAAATAATATGTGGACTGGACAGAATTGCCAACACCTACATACCATGGACTAGTTACCTGGATGAACAAGATCTGCTGTGATTCTTCTTGAGTTTCCTCCCCCATCTCACTAACCTTACTGCACCCCAACTTTTGTCTCTTTTGCAGTTCATGATCAAGTATTTAGTTTTTATGTTATTTGTAATGTTAACTACTTCTCACAATACATTCATAAGAAAAAGATATTTCACTGAAAACACTGGAGAAATCCATGATTTTAAGACAGACTATTAAGTAGTCATTAAATGCTGAAAATCTGTCAAGTCACCACTAACGGGGTAAACCTCACACGCCATCAGCTCACAGGTTAGAACTTTCCATAACTCATGCTGCAACCAATCTGTCCATGTGGACAAACCTTTTTTCCTGGTCCACATGTGATATAAAATGTTGTCATTGCTATTTTTAACTTAAAATAGCACAGATTTTTACTGAGGTGATTTTTGGCTTTTTTTTTTTCCTTATACTATCATTACTGATCTGCCAGCCAGCAATAACTAGAAAATGTGGAACAATTAGTGTACAGTGATGTTAGGACTTAGGGAGAATTTCATGTGAATAATCAGTTAAATATTTGAATCACTTTGATGCTTCTAGTAGTGTTTATTGGACCGTATGCTTATATAAACCTGGTTTTGGGGTACATATATATGAATATGACTATAAAATTAAATTAAATTTCCATCCATATTCTATCAGACCTTTGCACGTTTGTTGATTTAAACAAAAAAAAAATGCTATGTGATGTCTGACCAGTTATTGTATTTTTTGAAAGTCAAATCTGAAGGCTTAATACAACAATCTAATATTTACAGATTATAATAGTTTTAAAAGATCTAGTAAAAAAGTAAAATGTTCAAATATTACAGGAACTCATCAGGGCTGTACGCAAACATAACAGAAGTCAGAATTAGTTGCTTGAAATCATTACAGGGAATTATTCAGTTTGTTGTAGTGTGTTTGAGACCTCACAGGACACTGAAAGGACTGATGATCACCTTATTTACTGTCAATAACTTCCTAAACTCTGCCTAGTTCACAATGAAGAGATGTGCCAGTGTTATGCGGTAAGACTTGAATCCTCTTCCTGATGAGGGACTTTTTTGCAGATTGAGGAAGGGATCCTACAACACACAGAGGTTATTGTTTCTGCATTTTTTTTCCCAGGTAAAGGCTGATGGCCATGTAGCAAGAAGAATCAGCTGAAATGTGGAATTGTTATTTGGCCAAATCGCTGTCTTTTATTAGGCGTTATCCGAAAGCTAGCCTAGATGAATGGCTTTTTTCCTTTTATGAGAATTAATAAAACTGGGCTGGGCTTACTGAAATTAATTTCAAAAAGGTCAGAGAGATTCCAAAATATCTATCCTGGTATGTGCAGAAGGTGTTGACCATTTACTTGTAAAAAACCAATAGTGTATTTTAAAAGCTTCTAATACCTTATTAATAAATAAGATATTACATAACTTCAGAAAAAAATCACAAAAAGCAACAATAATACTGCTATCAGTATTTCTTTAAAATATTGTTATCATTTATTGCTCAGTACTATTCATCATTATTTTATTTAAAATCTGTACATTAAATGTGACATTGGGAATTATGCATTAATGTCAGTTTATGTAAGCGCATTCATAAATTATCCTATTTCTTCTTTTCAGTCTTGAAATTTTTCATAAGATCTTAGGGTTTTTTTTTTTAAATAAAACTTTATAATGCAACCTTTTTAATATGTTCATATATATATTTGTATTTGATTTTAAAATCAATTAATGTCATTGAGTCCACTCTCACTTCAGGACTAATTATATACTGGCTGTGTATTTGCGGTTAATAATCTTAGATACTAGGGGAAAAATCAGTGAAAAAGATTACACCACAGATAATTAATAAAAATCAATTATTTTTTTAATGAGTATTCTGCCGTTACCCACAGTGGCAGAAAACAGCTGGGGGAAAAAAGCTGCATACCCAAAGAGGACATTTTAGATGCCTGAGTTCTGCTGGGAATTTCAAAGGAAATAACTGTAAGAGGCAGCATTACTTGGGTTAAAACTAGCTAAATTTCCTCCTGAGATTGCAGCTCCTCTAGCTAATAAATCTAGTAAAAAGGTGATTCACCTTTAGTGTATGCCATAAGCCATTTTCTGATGCCTTAAGTACATTGCTCACTGCCCTGTGTTAAAAACAAAACCCATAGTTGTAAATGTCAATGACTTGGATTGTTTGAGCTCTTGCATCTCCTCGCTTTAGTGTAAAAACTGGAAACACCCATTACCTCTTAGATGACTTTAGGATAACATTTTGCATTCAGATATATAAATGGCATAAAGTCAAACATGATCTGACAGAGAAATGCAAAATGCCTTTGAATAGTCCTTGGACTAAAATGCAAAAGTTCAATGGCAATGCTTATCCATTTGTAAGTATACTTTTATAACACGAAATATACAATGTGATGCCGTTCCTTTCTTTTGTTTTGTCTATTCACTCTTAAGCTGCAGTTAATTTAATCAAAGTCTGTGCAGAACTGAAAAAAAATTTATAATCCATACACACATTGTCAGCCACATAATTTGTTTTTGATACCTTCTGTGGACATATTTGCAGAGAAATAGATATTTCCACGACAAAAGGGAGGATTTGGAATAATTGTATATAATTCAAAATCTATTATTATTTTCAGGAAGCAATGGAAAATAAGTGTATATAAGAAGTTAAACTATTGATGCCACTAAAAGTCAAACTCTCTGTATTAGTCAAGAAAGGTGTACACTACAGCAAGAGGATTCTTGGTTTTTTAAATATTACAGATGGTTATAAACCATTGTTTTGAGGAATATTTCTGTGTGAGAGCAAAACTTTTATTTTTATGCATAGTACAGGAACAAAGAAGAAAATGTATTTTTATGTAAATGTAATACTACAGAAAATATAATGTTAGTCATTTAAAATAATTCTAAAAGTACAGTTGTCATCCTGTTTTGTGGAACTTGCCATGGAGTCGCTGTGTTCAGGTGCACAGCAGGTGATCTGAATGACGTTAAGTCCTAGAAAAAAGCTCGTGAAACTGAGCGTGCTTCAACAAACATTGTGATTTTAAAGTTTTCAGATGGCATAATGGAAAGACAAGCACCTTTTAATGCTTTTGAACCACTGGAAAGACACTGCAATATTTAAAATTCTAGGTTGGAACTCAGGAATAACCCTATATTCTGCTGACTTTCCTTTTTTTGTTATTTCTGTGTAAGTTGGTTTTCTTTCTATAATATGAGGATTACAATAGCTTTATTTGAAAATCTAATTTCAGATAATACTAACTTTTTTATCTAACCAAACTGTATTTCAAACAATTCTTTATTCTCTGTTCTTTGTCTTGCCTGTGTTGTCTCAAATCTGATGTGTTCCTAAACGTTATGGCAGAGATTCTGGGTTATTATATGACCAGGAATTGTCTGAATGACCTTTTAAAAATTATTGTCTACTTAAAAACATAAGCCTAACAGATAAAACACCATGGGCATAGCTTCCTCATTACAGTGTTTGCCATCACAACCATTTTCTCATCAAGCTGTGTACTCATGGCGGGTAAAAACTGTCCGAAACTTTGTGTCAAGACAAAGTATCAGACAAGGTGCATACATTTTATAAACACTGAGCAGAAAAGTTCCATATTTACATAATTATCTCAATTTCCATATACACCATCTCAATTTAGAAAAACCTATGCCAAGCTTATTGCTTTTCTTGTGTAACACATCGTGGAAACAGCAGAGAGTTCTGAATGATGGTGATCTTGGAAATACACGGTACCTTTAACACTTTTAGTGGTAGAGTTAAATTTTCCATTTTTAACCTTCAGTAATCTAAGAAGCAATGGACCAATTTAATGTGATTCTTGGCACTCATTAACCCTTGATTACCTTTTCCATCAACCAGCAGGAGCAGGTCCTTGGCGTTTATTAGCTATTGATAACTATTTAAGGCCAGTGAGGTACAGCACCTCGTGTTATTAGATGTTGCCTGTTGAAGCCTCAAGAGGTATCAAGCTGAGAGTGTGCAACAGAATGCACACAGCATGTTTAGGTCCAAATCTGAGACTATATTTTGCATAATCACGCAGATTTTCAGACTTGTCTGGACTTCTCAATGGTCTGTTTGTGAATGGCTATCTTAGTTTTGTGGTATCTGCACACAACATAGAATGTACTCCAAACTCATTGAAGATTATAAAGCAATGGTAAAGTTATATGGTGAATATTATTCTTAATGTTCATAACTCTTGCTTGATAGTTTATATTAATAACCCAGTACACAATTTCACTTAACAGCATAGGCATTTGAAATGAAGAATATTGAAAAAAACAAGTGCTATTCAATATATTCACCAATGACTTAGATGAAGGAGTGGAGTGCACCCTCAGCAAGTTTGCTGATGATACAAAACTGGGAGGAGTGGCTGACACGCCAGAAGGCTGTGCTTCCATCCAGGGAGACCTAGACAGACTGGAGATTTGGGCGGGGAGAAATTTCATGCAATTCAACAAGAGCAAGTGTAGAGTCTTGCATCTGGGCAAGAACAACACCAGGTTCCAGTATAAGTTGGGTACTGAGCTGTTGGAGAGTAGTGTAGGGGAGGGGGACCTGGGGGTCCTGGTGGACAGCACCATGACCATGAGCCAGCACTGTGCCCTCGTGGCCAAGAAGGCCAATGGCATCCTGGGGTGTATCAGAAGGGGGGTGGTCAGTAGGTCAAGAGAGGTTCTCCTCCCCCTCTACTCTGCCCTGGTGAGACCGCATCTGGAATATTGTGTCCAGTTCTGGGCCCCTCAGTTCAAGAAGGACAGGGAACTGCTGGAGAGAGTCCAGCGCAGAGCCACAAAGATGATGAAGGGAATGGAGCACCTCCCTTATGAGGAAAGGCTGAGGGAGCTGGGTCTCTTTAGCTTGGAAAAGAGGAGACTGAGGGGTGACCTAATTAATGTTTATAAATATGTGAATGCTGAGTGTCAGGAGGATGGAGCCAGGCTCTTCTCTGTGACATCCAGTGATAGGACAAGGGGCAATGGGTTCAAGCTGGAACATAGGAGGTTCCATTTGAATATGAGAAAAAACTTCTTTACAGTGAGGGTGACAGAACACTGGAACAGGCTGCCCAGAGAGGTTGTGGAGTCTCCTTCCTGGAGACATTCAAAGCCCGCCTGGATGCGTTCCTGTGCGATCTGATCTAGGTGTTCCTGCTCCAGCAGGGGGATTGGACTAGAAGATCTTTTGAGGTCCCTTCCAAACCCTAACATTCTGTGATTCTGTGATTCTGTGATTCTGGGAAAACAACCTGTTGCCAACACTTCTTTCTACATCCTGACACTCTGGTTATAGGTTATAGATTTATGATATGTCTCAATGTGACATGTACAACAGAGTGCACTGCAGAACTATTAACAAAGTCACCCTGGCCTGTGGTTTGTAAATGATGAGAGTTTGATGAAATGAACACTCTTAAGTTTTATTGAAAAAAAATCATAATAATGCTTTTGCAGCTGTGATAGTCTCTCAAGAAAAAAGGGTAATTTTTTTTAGAAAAAACTAATACCTTTGCCTCTCTGTCTTATTTAACCAACTGATAAACTTGGAAAAATTAATACCTTGGAGCATTTGTTCTCTTTCTCCTCCACATCTATCAATATCGTTCTGCCCAACAAAAAGTATTACCTTGTTTTACAAGCCTTACAATATTGGAATACACCATTCCTGGCAAATATTTTTTTCAGTGTATGACTAATGTCTGAAAAGAGGTTACTGCTATTTCTGATAGCAGTTGCACTGCCCAAAATTTATTATGAGCTTTAATTTGCTTAGTGGTTTTGTGTTTCTCACTCCACATTAGTTTTTTAGGCTCAAATGTTCCCTGGATCTCTGGAAAAGTGCACATTCAAGTTTAAAAACATCTTTAAACCTTGCTGAATTGAATCCTGATGAGTAGCACCACTTTTCTCCACTTTCTCCCTTCCTAAAAGAAAGTTAATGTCTCAACTGAACAACTTTTGGACAACTTGCACCAACTGCAATCACATTCATTTCAAGGTATGCCTTGAATTAGAAGTTTCATCTTTTCCTACATTGGTAAATGACAATCAATACAACATTTTTGTTGTGGTTTTGGGCTTGTTTGTTTGTTTGTTTTTCTTTTTTTATTTGTGAATTTTGATGATTCTAGCATTTGTTATTGATGCGACTCACTGTCCTGGTGCAATCAAAATATTAAAGAGGATGCTTGAAATTGAGGAGCAGGGAGGTGTGGGAGTTACAGGGAGAGAAGCAATGAGATGCTAGCACAGTTTCTAGTAGTTCTCTCCCTGAATGTGCCCAACTGTCTCCCTTTGTTTGTTCAATCCTATTACATTTCACTAACTTTGGGTGCAATGAGTCAGGTGGAAACTGTTGCATTCTGTTGTGGAGGCTCCAGGTAGAGCCTGGCTCCAGCTAGAGCCTGGAGATCTCTGTAGATGCTGGAGTACTGGTCATTTTGTAGTATATTTTTCAATCTAGAAATCCTGTCCTGTGCTTAAGAAAAGACTGATCAAATCTTAAGCACTATAGGCTCATAAATTAGTTTTGACATCTGAGAAAAGTTGTGCTGAGTATGTTCCCAATTCTTCTCCAGAGACAGTTGAATTTCAACTATTTCACTATTAAAGCTAGAGCTGTGTTTAGCAATATTTAAATAAGTAACATAAGTAATTTTCCAGCTTGGTACAGATCATATTGATAATTTCCAGTAGAAAAGTTACTAGTTATTGAGAAGACTAACAATCCTTTTAATTTATTATTAGCCATCAGTTTACCAGTTCTGGTATTGATGTTTGACTCTTATGTTTTTCTCATACGCTTTTCTCTTTGCTCTGCAGTATTGATTTTCTTCCTTTGTCTACATCCTTCACCTCAGGTAGAGGAGAAGCACCTTCCTGAGAGAGGCTTGCTAGTTCCAGATGTTCAAATTCAAAGTTCTCCAGCTCAGGTTGTGTGCAGATGAGTCTCAGGACTCCAGTATAAAAGCTCCCTCTCTTATTTAGCAATGACTTGTAAGTTTCTATTAAGAGATAAATTGGTACGTGCTTAAAATAATAAGAATGCTCTGTTGGCCTCCACTGTTTTCTGTGTTGCCACTGTGCTTCCTCAAACATTGGATCTCTATAAGGTAAAGCTGAATGCGCTGAGACTTTGGGCTCATCAGTAACAGGAACAGGAACACAGACATTAATGAAAAGCAAAACTATGCCCAACAAAGAAAAGACAACACCAGCATTTGCAGAAGCTGACTTTTGCAGAAATTGCTTATGGATTCTCCAGCTACCACTGAGATTGCATAAAATTTGGGTTACATCAATATATTAAGATACAGCCAGAAATTAAAAATGAAAGCAGTACACGGCAAAGGTAAAGGGAAAGATTTTACTATTAGGCAGCTGCTTTGATCATGAGGTTTCAAATATATCTATCACCCTACATCTGTGAGGCTGTATTAAAAGGTTAATGAAGTTTTGTACCTTTTTGGATGTATTATAACTAAATTGCTGTCTCAGCAAATACAGGGAATTTAAATCTCTGATATATCAGGAAACTGGTACTGGAAAAAAGACTGGAAATTTATAGAATTTACTTTTAAATATATCTTAATGAAGTTCTTAGAGGAGTAGCATGTTAATGCCGTTGCAAAGGGCAGCACAATACTCCTCATATTTCTGGGGGGAATAAAACCTTTTTAAAAAAGAAACTTTCATGTTTGGCAATTGTAGTTCTGTGATTTATATGCAATATATAGACCTTAGCAGCAAATACTCATCCTTTCAATGGTTTCAGCAAGACAGCTAGTTTGCATCAGCCTTGTAGTGCAAGGCTCATATCATAAGACTGCATGTAACAGTGATACTGTCATGTGTTAAATGAGCATAGCTTGAAGTATTATTTTTTAAAAAATTGAAAGGTTGTGGCAGTAATAAAAAGGTAGAATGGTAATGTCTCTAAATGAACAGTAAGGCCTCTTTCCTACTAAGTCACGCTTTCATCTGTCTTTTTAATTATTTCATTATCATTTCATACTGCAGTTCACAACGAAATGACCATTTGTGTTTAAGTGAAAGCTAATTATTAGGACTGAATTATTGTGTAGTTTATTGATCCCTATGGTGGATTAAGGGCTTTAAGTTCGTCTAGACAGAATAGTTAGCAAAATGACAAAAGGAAACATATAAGACCCTTGGGAAGAATCCCTACGCTCCATAAGCAATTAATGCCTGCCAGGTAATGGAATTTAAGTTTATACTAAATCCAACAGAGCTTTGACATTTCAACTGCCTTATAAACACATTAGTCTAATGAATTAAGACTTATGAATTGTGTTGATATACAAGTAGGAGTAGTTGCAAATGCAGGATATTTTTATCTCTCCACTGACCGAATGAAAAATAGACAATTTTGTTTCTGAATTTGATGAAAAATGAAGTATGCCCTGTAATGTTTGTCCCTGTTCATTCTATTCTCTGTTGATGGATGTGTATTAACAATTTCCATTTCCCAAGGAACACTAATCTCTCTTATGGATGTGAAAAGTATGCAGTGATAAACCAAGGGAAAAAAAAAAAAAAAAAACCAAACCAACAACCAAACACAGTACTGCTGAGTAAGAAGCCAAACAGGCCATTCATCTCAATCTAGTGTTGGGCAAGTTTAAAAACAATCTGTCATTATCTTGATGAGCAAGCCACAGCTTGTGCTAAGCATATAGCCCTTTGCTGTTATTTGTGAGAACGTGTCCTTCAGTGGACTATGAACAGATCAGACAAAGTGGTTATACTGGGTCCTCTTTTCTTGTGTGACTTTTTGTCCATAAGAACTGTTTTCAAAGACTTTCTAGGCAACATGCCAACCCAGATATCTGTTCAAAGGAAACAAGATGGCTTTTAACTACACATTATAGTGTTAGGTTTTTGCTTGAAATACTTTACTTTATATAAATGTTCCTGGTTGGTCATACTGATATTCTCTTTTTGGAGTTTTTGCTTTAAAATGTTGCTTTTTTTTTTTCCCTCCTAAACCCAGGAAGACTAATATTTGGGAAGGCTGGAAAAATATGGGTCTCTGAATAGGACACAGGACTGAAACTCATGATGGGTGCTCCCTCCTTGATTCTCTTTGTGGTTGGTCACAACACTGGGCAACTCAGGTTGGCATATATCTCCACCACAACCCATGTTTTGGGTCTTCCCATGCTTCAGAGAAGGATCATGAGCTTGGGAGGAAGCCATGCTAATGGGCTACATGGTGCCTGTTCAAGACCAGGTTTGCATCCCCCACGAAAGGAACATGCCTGGAATGACTGTCTGGAATTGTTCATATGAATGATGCACTCTGATGCTCTTCCCATTACCACTCTCTTTTCTTTTGCATTAAGAGTAGAAGTTTTGCAGACAAAAGGAAGTCTCCTGTTTAACTCACAAGTGTTGTGTATTACTTGTAGTGTGATGCTGACCTGAAGCTGATACCACTTTTAAGATGAACATAGATTGTGGTGGTGTAACTCTTAGGAAAAAAAATTAGTTAAAATCTTGATTATGTTTCATTTTCACTTTTAATCTTGTTTTTGTCGTACTTAATATGTAAATAAATTTACTCAAATTATGACCACAGTATAATATTTGGTGATTTAGAAGAGATTATATAATATAATGTTAATTTCAGAATTTTTTCATCGTAGGTTGAAAATAACGAAAGCTATGTAAAGAAGTAATTACTCGCATGTCTCCTTAAGGCAAAAAAAGAACAAATATATGTTTTTTTAGATTCTGAGCATTTGTTTGTATAGACTGGAAAAAATCAACCAATATTACATCATTTAAATTAAGAAAATGTCTATTAGATTACTTAATTAGCTGCAGAAAATATTCCATTCCTTCTGAGTTTGCATGGGATCTCTCTTTCCTGGGGGAAAGCCAGGCAACGGCTAACAGCTGTAGAGGAGTGAGGAAGCACCAGCAAACCTTGTTATGTTGTATTGTCGGTCCTGGCAGAGGGGGTTGAGACTGGCCTTGATGCCCACCCTCTGGGAAGTCCCTTTGTTTTTCTGTGCAATGGCCAAGGCAGAATAAGGAGCAATAAATGGTGAAAACACTCTTCCAATCTACTGAATTATTCAAAATGAAAACAGCCATAAGTTTAATTTTTCTCATCAATGTTCAACATGTTTTAAAACAACTAACAATTCTGAATAGTATAGTACTCCAAGGTGTAGTGACTGTAACCACTAAGAAATAATTTCAACAAGAATGCATGTTGAGGGGAAAGGCTTATCCTTAAGTGTCTTTTAACCTGAAAGAGGGCAAAAAAAAAGAATGCGTCTACATCTGTAGTGTCCAACTGTTGGCTACAAGTCTAGTTTGCATTAGGCAACCTTGTGAAACAAGATAAAGAATCTTTTGTAATGTGACCGAAAATAAGTTTGAACAATTTTTTTTTCCTTGTAAAATAGTGCTAGGTTATTTTCTTATTAGTCAGGGAGGGACCTGAGCTACAGCAAAAAATTAAACTACAAACATGATTTCTGAATTCAGAAGTAGTTATCTCTCATTTAAAATGTACACATTCCTTCCATCACCAGTAGAAATTTAACTTTTGCTTGATGCCAGAAAAGGCTTAGGTTATTACATGGACTGGAGTTGCCACAAAAGGAGTTAGAGTTAGTTATGCACTTCACTCACATGAGAGAAGCAGCAACACATTTATGTATATAAAATAGCGAGATAACAAAGTTCAAAGGTTTATGTGACAGTGATTTAAAAGGATTTGAGGGCGACGTGCACGTGATTATTTACTGCATAGAGGACAGGGTCAGACAAAACTATCAGGGAAACCTCCTGGGTCACGAGGTTCAGAAAAGATGCCCTTGTTCTCTAAACTCCTTCTCAGGTTTGGCTGGATCCAATCCTAGTCCCAGACTTGGTCAACAGTTTATGTCTAAAGGATTACATATGCACAATCAATCCTTTACATCACTTACCTAAGATTTCATATTTTAGCATGCCACTAGTTGCTTACCAATAATCAGTTACGGCAGTGAATCTCTCAGCCTCAAGGAGTAACCCCCACTCAAGGAGAGATCCTGGCCTGCAGCCACTGCCATGCAGGAGAGCTCAACCGACCCCGGGCTGTTCACTATTGATGAAGTAAGATGACTGACTTATAGTCATATTTGCATACTAGCCATATTTCGGTTAGTGCATGCGCAGATAGCCCTCGGCTGTTGAGCAAGATGTGCAAGATAGCCCTTGGTTATTGTGTTGTTATCTGTCTCTCCTCAATCTTCTCAGAGCTGGATGCAGCCACCATGACCAGATGCCTCCATTATGGCCACTGCTGGTGAATATCACTTGAACAGGGTTGTGGCAGATAAAAGTAAGTTTGGGGGTGGAGGGGAGCAGACCATCACATAAGCAACAGCTAGGATGCTACTGAGATGACTGCTGTTGTGTAGGACCTTGAGGAAGTTAATTCTTCTACATGCATGTCTTCTGCCACTGAGATATTCTGATTCATTTCCCCTTTTTGTTTCAATCAAAGAAGTGAACAAGGCAGAGGAACTCCCAAATGCTGTGTAACTCGTAAATACATGTACAATACTTTTTAGTCAGATTCTGCACCTGGTTAAGCATGCCCAAAACATCTCAAATATGATCACTCTTCCCCACACTGCTCACGTTTTCACTAATTTAACAATTCAGGAGGTCAGCTGAGCCCTTGTATCTAGTAAACTGTCTGTTCTAGCCTTCTTCCCTTAGTGCAAAAAGAATATGCATTATTTAAATTAGTGTGCTGAATATGGCCTGTTTGCTAACTGTCCAACCATGCAATGTCTTTCATTATTGAATCTGGTTCCTGGAATGAATATGATAAAAGATAGGCTGGCTGATGGGCTTAGATTAACAATGAACCTAGTAATTGTCAGGAAATATGTATTTAATTCATAAAAAAGTCTTTAATCATGACATAATGATGGGTAGATTTTAAAAGAAAATGAAATACTAGTAATCACAAAATAATTGAGAATGTTGGAACTATTATTTTTCTTGACAGTATAAAACTTTTTACCATTTCTTTGCTGACATGTATCATTTTCATTATATTCACACATGTAAAACAAATTAAAATGAGTTTACATAGCAATTTTTCTAGAAAGCAGCCATAGCTACAGAGGTAGGTCAGACGATTTAAAGTAATGCATTGAGGTCTGTCTTTTTTGTAAAAGAATTAAAATTTTTGAAGAGGCAATATAGCACAATAATGTAATAGTGCATAATATAATCAGACATAATAGGATGAAATTACAGTTAGGAAGATTAGTGCTGACTGTGTATTAAAAAAAAAAGAAAATCACTGTCTCAAATTAGGTTCTGGAATGTTCTTCCTATGGGTATTGTTGGAACCATGATACTTGAGATATTTTTAATTGCAATAAGAAATACTATCTATGCAGAAGAAATTATTTTTGTAACTTTCACAGGTCCTGAAACTCTTACCTTGTCCTTCTGTCTAATGTCTTTCATTCTTTCTGTATCCTATGCTACCTATAAAATAATGTTTAAACTATTTGGGCTTAATTTACCTTTGCTCTCAGGACTGACACAAAGACATAAATTTGCTTAATTTAATGGATTTGGAACTATCTTCTTTTTCCTCAGATAGAGGAATTTGAGCATTGATGTTCTAACTATTGAGTTTAAAGGCTTGGGGATTTACATTTCTCTAAATGTTTTTATGCAAGTCAAAAAGAATAGCACTCACAAATATTTTCAAGTGAGGGGAGCAGCAAGAAATTACCAGAGGCATTTGGTCCTCCAGCAGCAACCCTCTCAGTTTTTACTCTGATTACTGGGTGATTTTTTACACAAAATTCCTTTGACTCAACCTCTCTTAGATTGTGTTTAGAAAGCGGGGATTCCTGCTGCTTTGCCTACTATTTCCTCTGCTTAAGTACAGAGCCCTTTTTTTCTGACATTTACCAAAGTGCTCATTGTGAAAATAATTTTCAGAATCAACATATTGGATTTAATGGTCTTGGATCATGTTTTTTTTCCTGTGAGCAGTGGAAACTGTTGAGTTTTGATTTGATGTTCTGACCATGACGCTTCATCCAAGCCAGGACAAATGCTATCTCCAATCAACTGCTATCTGCTTATTTATAATGGGTGGTTTATAAGCAGTCTAATTCTGGGCTGTTTTGGCTGCACTGGGTAATGAGATGTCATCACAGGAGTGTGGCGACTTCAGACCCTTTTGGCTTGCTTAGTCTTCTTAATAAGATGAATTGCATCTCACTTGTCTATGAAGATGAAGGCTTCATATTCTCTTATGCTTTGGATTTCATAATGAAGACTGAGAAACCTTTTGAATTTTCCCCTTCAAATCTACAAATTTTGCTTGGAACAATCATTTTTTCCTGTCATTTGGGGATCTGTCCTTTGTTCTGGCCTTCTCAAACAGCCCAGTGACATTAAATATTTCCAACAGCTTAGGTAGAATATTTCTTATCAGCACAGGAGTGTTTGAAGCAGATGTATTGGAGCTATTTCATAAAAGAAAATGGTCAAATGTGTGGAATAAAAGTCTTCAGTTGCAAACAAGTATGAAAATCCTCAGTTCCAAATGTCTTCCCTGCTTCTCATTGAGCCTTAAAATAAGAGTTTATCCTAGACTCCCTTCTGAGTTGTGATTGTCATTACAGCAACCTGCTCTTTCTACTACTGTCACTCAAAGTACTCTGCCAGAATCAGTCTTCCTTCATCATATTAGATGTCATACTCTTACGTTTAGGTTTCATTTTTTGAGATGCCAGGCAACACAAGAGATAATCTGTTTATGACAGGCTCAATGACTCTGGTGGATTTTACAATTCGTATAAAACCAGACTACTCTAAATCTTAAGAACAGGCACTTCTGATTAAAGATTATTAAATAATCTTAAATTATATTTATTTTTCTCTTGGGTACTTGTTGACATTTGGATGTTATGCTTGAATAACTACTTGTAAAAGAAATAATGCAATGTAAGATTTTCTTTTAATGTACCATGCAGTCATCAAGTTGTTAGAATGGACATGGTGTTTAGTGACTGCATGATACAAAATTTTAGGGGAGGACACTTCATTTAACCTGAGGCTTAGATGCACCATGGCTGTGGCTATACAAACCCTGACTAAGATGTTAAGCTATTGTGATACTGCCTACCAAATAGCAGGTGGACTTTTTCTTTTTTCAGAGATTGGTGGACCCTGTATGACGTGACTGTAAGCATGTTCTTCCACAGATGATGTGAACTATATCCTCTGAAGTTTTCTGCACTGACTATTCATGTCCACAAAAAAATGTGTGTCTATTACAAAAACCTTATATCTCAATCAATACTAACCTTAAAAGCCTTACATTCTTCTGCTGCAAACCACTCTGTATTACCTAACACCTCCTCTAAAGTGATGAGCTGCTTATGGGGGGCTTGTATCAGGGACATCACCAAGAGGGTACTGAGCCTTGTACAGCCCACTGACTACTATCCCCTGCAGTTGTTTTGTGTAAGCACCAGTGATATAGCCAGGATCAGTCTGAGGTCTATCAAGAAGGATTACAGATCCTCCTGGAGATACTGCTGAGGCACACAAAAAATAAGGAGGTGATTGATGACAGCCAAAAAGGCATCACCAAGGGAAAATCATGCCTGAGAAACTTAGTGGCCTTCTACAACGAGGTTACAGCATTGGTAGATAAAGGAAGAGCAAATGACATCAGTGCCTGGACTTGTGCCCAGCCTTTGACAATGTCTCACAGGATATTCTTCTCTCTAAATTGGAGAGACATGGATTTAACAGTTGGACCACATGGTAGATAAGGAATTGTCTGGATGGTTACACCAAAAGCGTTGTGGTCAATGGTTCAATGTCCAAACAGAAACCAGTGACATGTGATGTTCCAGAAAGGTCATTACTGGGACCAGTGTTGTAGAACGTCCTTGTGGGAGACATGGACAGTGGGATTGAGTGCACCCTCAGCAAGTCTGCCAGTGACATCAAGCTGTGCGGCACAGTCGACACACTGGAGAGAAGGAATGCCATCCAGAGGTACCTGGACAGGCTTGAGAGGTGGGCCCATGCAAACCTCATGAAATTCAACAAAGCCAAGTGCAAGGTCCTGCACATGGGTCAAGGCAATCCCAAGCACAAATACAGGTTGGGAGAAGAATGGATTGAGAGCAACCTTGAGGAGAAGGACTTGGGGGTGCTGGTAGATGAGAAGCTCGATGTGACCTGGCAACGTGCACTTGCAGCCCAGAAAGCCAACCGTGTCCTGACCTGCATCACCAGCAGCGTCACCAGCAGGTCAATGCAGGGAATTATCTCCCTCTGTTCTGCTCTTGCGAGACCCCCTCTGCAGTGGTGCATCCAGCTCTGGGGTTCTCAGTACAGAAAAGACATGGACCAGTTGGAGCACATCCAGAGGAGGCCACAGAGATGGTCAGAGCATCTCCCATGAGAGGACAGGCTGAGAGAGTTGGGACTTAAGAGCACCTTCCAGTGCTGAAAGGTGGCTACAGGAGAGATGGGGGTGCTATTGATCAGGAACATAGAGACAGAATGAGGGGTAATGTCTTTAAGCTGAAAGAGGGTAGATTTAGGTGAGATATTAGGAAGAAATATTTTCCTGTGAGTGTGGTGAGGCAGTGGCTCAGGCTGCCCAGAGAAGCTGTGGATACCCCACCCCTGGAGGTGTTCAAGGCCAGGCTGGATGAGGCTTTGAGCAACCTGGGCTAGTGGGAGATGTCCCTGCCCATGGCAGGGGGTTGAAACTTGATGATCTTTAAAGGTCCCTTCCAACCCAAACCATTCTGTGATTCTATGATTCTATGATTCTATGATCTTCCTTAAATTCTGTGGGTTACCATCTTAAATGATTGAAAACATAACCTTTGATATAGATCAGCGTAATTTTTAGGGACTGAAATGGTATACTTCCTAGATGTTTTGTGTTTGGTGCATTTTTTAGTAGCTGAGGAGCAGCTACAGTGATGGCTCCTGTCGTAACTGCTGGAAGTTACCCCAAATCCAGGCTGGACCTGCCCTTGGCCATGGTTGAGACAGTCAGTGCCTCTGGGAACGACAGATTGAAGAGGTGGCACAGCATGGAGAGTGGGTGTATCCCTGGGCAAGGCCCAGTCCAGACAGTCCATCCATCCAACCAGCCTCAGATGCACCCCAATCCTCCACCTCAGCTCCAGCCTCCACCAGGGTCCAGCCAACCCAGTGCAGCCCCACCTGAGAGCCAGGAGTCTCTCAGGACCCAGCAAAAGAACCCATTGCAGAGAGAGGAGTGGATGTGAGAGAGATGACTACGCAGACATGAAGGTCAGTGAGGAGAGAGGAGAGGGAGGAGGTGCCGGCGCAGAAATTTCCCTGCAGCCCACAGGGGACTCCATGCTGGAAGAGGCGGCTGCGCCCAAAGGACGTCGTGACTCCATGGAAGGAACCCACACCAGAACAGTCATTGGAGAACTGTAGCTTGTGGGAAGGACTCACATTGGAGCAGTTTGTGAAGGGCTCTCCCATGAGAAGGGACCCCACGCTGGGGCAGGGCAGACTGTGAGGAGCCCTCCCCTGAGGAGGAAGGAGTGACAGAGACAGCACAGACAGAGCCCAACCCCCATTCCCTGCCCCCTGTGCCACAGGGGGAGAAGGTGAGAAATGGGGAACAAAGCCTTTGGGCCCAGCAATAAGGGAAGGGTGGGGGAGAGGTGCCTTTCTAAGATGTAGTTCTCTTTCTCATTATCTTATTTCTGGTTTTGATTGCTAATAAATGAAATGGTTTTTGTGTTTTCCCCAAGTCAAGTCTGTTTCTTGCCTGTGACCATAAGTGGTGAGTAAACCCTCCTTGTCCTTGCCTCAGTCCACGAGTTTTTTTCCTTTTCTTTTTCCGATTCTCACCCCATCCCATTGGAGAGGAAGAGAGAGCAACAGGCTCTGTGGTGCTTATTTGCCACGTGGCCTTAAAACTGTAACACTGGGAAACAGAATTTGGCTATTTAAAACATTAAAGAAGCAGCTTGTAAGTGTTCTTCAACTTCCATTTTAATTTTGAGAAACAAATTCTGGAAATTCTTAAATGTTGGTGCAAACAGAGGAATTTT
>VZTO01001212.1:11837-119659 GCA_013400615.1 Syrrhaptes paradoxus | reverse complement strand
GTTGGACTGGCAGTGGTGATCCTCACCCAGGCTTGGACCCTACTTCACACTTCTCTCTTTTTTATTGAGATTGTCAGTCCCTCTACAATGGCGGTAGCAGCACTTCCAAACACCCTGGAAAGTGCAGGGAGGGTAAAACTCTTGATACTGGGTGTGCCCAATGTACGTTTATTCAATCATAAACATATGTAAGTAAATGTTCTTGCTAACTTAGATAATTTAGAGTGGTAATATGTCTTATAAAACCTCTTCAGCAGAAATACCTATATTAGAGATATTTTTGCATACCCAGTCAAGCATTGAGTGTGAACAGATATAGTTCACGCTGCAGATCCACACTGCAGATACCTGGAAACTATTTGGCCCTTGTCTCGGTGACCTGTCAAACCATGTGTAACCATATATTTTCTTCACTATGAAACACTAAATCTTTCCAGTATTTAATACCCTTCTCTTTAATGTCAGCTGGTCTTATAAGGAGACTTGTTAAACTAGTGTTCTCAATTATGGCATTTTAATTTAATAATAATTCAATTAAAGGTATGTTTTTTTATGGAGCATCCATGCTACCTTTATTGGTATTATTAGAGTAACCATCATAATAACAAGGAGTAATTATTTAAATGCTCATTAAAAATTGAGTGGTGGAGAAGAGTAACATTGGTGGAAAGATTGTGGGAAGCTGATACATGTCTGTTCCTGAGTGCTACAATAAAAGGTGTCCTTTCTTTAACGCTTGCAAGTTTCTACTTTTCCTGAACTTCTAAAGGTGCAGTAAAGCAGTATTAAAATTCCTTAACATTTTTATTGCTGCTGTTGTAACTTTGTAAAGGGAACCAGAAACATTCTCTGGAAAGTATTGCTAGAGGTAAAGAGCAGCAGTGGTTATGTAGACCTGACTGTAGGTCCTCTCTGCAGTCTTGGCAGGGGTTATAAGTGGGTGATTAAAAAGAGGGGGAGTTCATTTTCTGTTACAGCTAATGGAATTATTCAGGCATGCTGAGGGGAGGACTCTAAGGCACTGGATGTCACTGTAGCCCAGCAGAAAATAATGTATTCTCAACAGTTCTTATCTCACACTGATTATTGTTTGATGGTATCCAGAATAACTGAGGATATTTTGAGGGAAATTTATCTCCAGGGCAAAGGCGCTCAGCATTCAGGGTATATAGAAAGTCGTGTACCAACTGGGCAAGGAAGATCTGTGTATCACTAAATGATACAAGTCAGACTGCAGAGGACAGATAAGTCAGTGGATTCATCCTTGCTGGTGCAGTGGGATGAATGTCCACAGACCTTGGTTACTCTTGTTCTGGGCTGGGCAAACTGACCTGTCTTTTCTCACTGTCCCCTTTAAGGGCAGAATTTTGGAGGCAGGATCTGAATTTAGCTTTGTTTTGTGCTGTTCATGAAAGAGAAAAAAGCTCATTATTGCTTTGACATTTTGAACGGAACATAATCTGTCATGCAGCAATAGAGGGAACACATTTTAATATTTCTGGAAAAGACCATCTTTTGTCATAGTACACAGAAAAGGCAAGAGTGTTCAATAAATTCATAGTTTATAATTACCTGCTTAGGGTGAAGTTGCCAGAAAGATTTTTAATCTACCAGATCAAAACATAACAAGATCTAACGGTTGGCAGTCGAACTCAGCAATTTGAATCAGAAAGAAGACAGGTTTTTTAATACTGAAGACAGTCAACCATTGACACAGACTACTCTGATACGTAGTGAATTCTCTCTCACTTGACATTTCCAAATCAAGTTTGGAGAAGCGAGTGCTAAAAGACATGAGCTGGTTCAACAGCAAATCACTGGGCTGGATGATATCTGTATGTGAGCTGTAGACTAAATTGTTTCCTATGTTTTTTGTGCATGTGTGGGTAGGACAAAATATTATGATCTTAAATTGTGGGAAGAAAGATTTAGATTAGGCATTTGGGGAACCCTCATGATGGTAAAGGAGAGAAGGAATGAGGTAGACTTTGGGAAAGTTGTAGACTCTCCGTCTGGGTGGTCTTTGAAGTGAGATAATGGAGCATCTGCCATAAGAATGAATAGATGCGTATATATGGACATCCCTTGGGTCAGGAATTGGACAAGGGCAGTACTCTCATTCTTTAGTTTCATGGTCCTTCTTAGCCTTCAAATCAATATTTCTGAACCTATACACCTGTGTCTCAGTAGGATCCAGCCCTACAAATCTGTCTCATGTCTGGTCTCCAGTGGCAGTATTTGTTTGGCTTTAGTGTAACCTTGAACCTACTATTGACTGCTCAGGGCTGGTGGCCTGTATGTCTCATGTCAGTACATACACTGTATCTACCAGCTAATGGTAAGATAAAAAATTATACTTGAGCCATCAACCCTGAAAATCATGCCTAGTTACAGACTGTAGGGTTGAATCCATGTGCAATTCATCGAACAGCATTAATGAAGTCTTGGCTTGTGCTTAACTCTAAGCACATGAATAATTTCATCACTATCCAACAGAGCACTTCAGCCTGTGCTTAAGTCTCACTGATGTTGATTACTCACGTGCTCAAAGTCAAGCACATGCTAAAATGATAAAGACTGCATATGGCAAAGCCTATATAGCTAGTTGTCATAAAGTGAGTATTTAGACAGACTTCAGTGCAGGCGTCAAGGGATTAAGATAGCCATATATCAAAAGTAGCCCTATAACAAAGAGTTTTATAGTGTAGGTGCACTGCATTATTAAATATAAAGATCATTCTTAAGCAATACATGGCTGTTTCTGGGCACGTTTAAAATATTTAGCAAGTTTTTGAATTTAAAAATGTTTGGAGTGGATCTTCAAAGACTTTTTGACATTGTTCTGTTCTTAAGAGTGAGCATCTACACTGCTCAGGGCAACTTCTAGGCAAGATAACCATGAAGTGATAATATAAAAATGAACTTTTTTTTTTTTTTTTAAAAGGAGGAGTCTGGGGACAGTCTTTGAGGGTTGTGAAAGTTAAAATATGTGTATACAAGACATGCACACATGAACACTCATGAAGCAGTCAGAGATTGGTAGCCAGGTAGCCTGCAGTCAATTTTGCCATCATGTTGGGGTCTCCTGAAGAGGAATCTTAAGGAGCATAAAAGCTAAAGAAAACAAAAAAGAAAGAGAAGATTGTTTTATGACTGCTAACTTGTAAATCTTAGATCACTAATAGCACTAATTTGCTCTGCTTGAAAGAAAACTAAAAAAGAGGGGGATTTACTTTCCTCACTTGAATTTCACTGAGGTGAAGTTTTGGAGAACAAAACAAAACAAAACAAAACATCTCAGTTCCATGTAACATGTAGTAGCAAGCATCCAGCCAGCTGCCATTTTGAGGGTAATTTTTTTAATCAGCCATTTCAGTTTTAGATTGGCATTGATCCTCAGACTGCTCAGGAATTTTTCTTCTTACGTATGTGCCTTTATTGAAGTAAATGTGCTGCTGTTGTCGTTGTCTAATACACAGCTGCTTTCTTCCTCTTGTCAGCTCTTGAGCTAAGCAAGGAGAATGCATGCACATGCACACACACACACTCACACACTTTATTTTTTTAAAGAAAAAAAACCCCACAACAAAAAAAGAATGCATGCTGTGACTTTAAAAATGAAAGAATTGAACAGCTGTGGGTAATAAATCGATTAATTAGAGTGGATAAAATGAAGGTGAAGGGTGCAGAGCACTCTTTAATTTGAAGATATATGACCTTGTAAGATGCTGCACTTCATTTGCTATTAGATCACACTTCAGAAGGGGCTTTATTAAAATCTATTCTAGGGTGAGCTGAGGTAAAACATATTGTTAAAAAAAGCTTTTGACAGAGTATGTTATATACTTTAGTCTGCTTCAGTGGTTTCTGTCACTTTTTATACTACACATGTTGCCATGCAAGAAAAGTTAAAGGTCTAGGCATTTTCATCATATTTCATCATATTTCTGTAAGAAACAGGAATTTAAATATTTGAAGTAATAATGGGAGCATTTACTGTTGCTTTGGCTGCAGAGCTGACATAAAATTCCCTAACTGCCTTAGTGCTGAGTAGATTTTTAAGGGATAATGTATCAGTTCCTTTCCGTGTTTGTATGTGGCTTTCATTAATGTCAATAGCAGTTACGAGCACTTTTTCCAAGCAGAGTACGGTTCCCAAACTAGTGTCTTTTCCAATAGCAATTGTTAGAGATTAATCAAAGCAACTGGGTCTGTCCCGTATGATGCTGCATGCAGGGCTGGGGCACGGGGACTGTGTCAGACAGGCAGAAATGCCTGCTGTGTTCTCTACATTTTTCTTGGCTGTGGAGAGCCGGCTTCTCCAAAATCAGGGTCTGAAGCTGCTATCCACAGCATTAGCCCTACTAAATCAATAGGAGGGTGAGGAACACCGCATTTATCACCCACCTTTGTAAATAGGTCTCAATCTGATAGATGCTCTTCTCTTTATGCTTTTATGGATGTTCAATGGGTGATAAGATTAGATAGATAGACTGACAGGCTGATAAGTAAGCAAATAGTCTTCTAGCCTTCTTGTATAAGGTTTTGCAGTTTTTTTTAGCAGCAACCATTCCCGCAATAGCCAGAAGAGGGAAATTCAGTCATCAGCATTCCTGCTTTGCCTGGTGTACCCGAGTTTAATTTTTTTCCTTTNTTCTTTTTTTTTTTTTTTTTTTTTGAATGCTATGAGTCATTCCTCATTAGTTTTGATAATACCATTCTGTTCATCTTATAAACTCTTTCATTTTCAAGCTCAAGCAACAGTTTTTTTGTGAATTGTAGTCCTCCCTCTATATAAAGGGGTTGTGTAGTTCAGCTTTGGACCTGAGGAGGGGCTGGGATCGGGCTTTGTGCGAGTCATTGTGCAGATACGGGTCAGGTGCGAAGCCTGGTTCAGGGTTTGAACTTTCAGGAAGTTTAGTGCCTTTAGGTGCAGCATGGCCAGTGCTAGCCAGAATATGTGCTTTCATAAACAAACAAACAAATAAGAACTTAATTTTAGATTTTCCAAATGGGTACTTTATTTCCCGGAAACCTCCCTCTCATTTAAAAAAAACCAAAAAAGTATTGGATCATGATTTCCAAGTTGACACATATTTATGAATTTATCAGAGTCTTGCAGAGGGATTAAAAAAAGGATGGGAGGAAAAGTTCTTTTTGAAGATAGCACATAGTTTATATTGTGCCCAGGACTGGAATTTTCTAGCTAGCAAAATTATGACTGTAGTGCAGACTTGTCCACACCTGTCCTTTATGTAAAGCTGAATCAAGGTTAAAGGAATGCTTTCCACCTTTATGCAGTTGTTCAAAGAGGCTAGAAAGGCAAACAGAACAATGTTTTTGGCTCTGGTGAGCATTTCTGCATTGGAGGGCAGGCTCAGGCTCAGAAATTCTTGGGACCCAGTTCAAGCACAGCCCGACATTTGTTACTGTTAATTGCAACTGTGCTGTCGGCTTTGATTACCGGATGTTTCATTTGAGTGGCTTCTTGGTGTTTTGGCAAAAAGAATGTCAAAGTGGTTTATGCAAGGGTACGTTTTCCAAGCTCCTGTTGACTTGAATAGAACTTGTGCAGCTAAATACCTACACAGTATTTTAAAAATGGAAGTGCTGGCATGACTGAAGCATGTATAAATTAAATTCAGCAAGATCTCAGGAGCCTGCTGCATGAAGTGTATAAAAACATAAAATGAAAGAGTGAAAATGACACTGAAGCTCCTTGCACATGCCTTGTAAAACCTACCACACTACATTTTCATTGTTTTTTGTCTGTAGTCATAAACCCCTTGAAAAAAAATCCTTTTTGTGGAATAAACACATGAAAGGATTTTGATCCTTATGCATCATAAAGGAAGGTTTTATTTCCAAGTTAGAGGATATAAACATATATAGCACCAATGTGTATGTGTGATATTTGTCATACATGTTAAGTAAGTATGGTGAGTAAATGTGCTGTTCAACAATTTATATCAGTCAATACATTGCAATTAAGTCCTTTCAGAAATGCCAAGGAGGAAATGTGTTAGCAAAATAAAGGGCATGCCAACTGTATTTAAATGTTCTCCCCTGTATTATTTTTTGAGTGTTCTTTCTGTTTTTCTTTTATAGGTAAAGATGAGCCTTCAAGCTATATTTGCACAACATGCAAGCAGCCTTTTAATAGCGCTTGGTTCTTGCTTCAGCATGCCCAGAACACGCATGGATTCCGCATCTACCTGGAAACAAGCCCTTCAAACAGTTCCCTTACTCCACGCATCACCATCCCTCCTCCTCTGGGACCGGAGACTGTTGCACAGTCCCCGCTGATGAATTTCCTTGGAGACAACAACCCTTTCAATCTTCTGCGGATGACAGGGCCCATCTTGCGTGAACACCCTGGCTTTGGTGAGGGTCGGCTCCCAAACACGCCTCCGCTGTTCAGCCCACCGCCTCGTCATCATCTGGATCCACATCGCCTTAGTGCCGAAGAAATGGGGTTAGTTGCCCAGCATCCCAGTGCCTTTGACAGAGTTATGCGTTTAAACCCCATGGCAATCGAGTCCCCAGCGATGGATTTCTCCAGAAGGCTTCGAGAGCTGGCAGGAAACAGTTCCACCCCTCCGCCAGTCTCGCCCAGTCGCACCAACCCTATGCATCGCCTCTTGAATCCTTTCCAGCCAAGTCCTAAATCACCTTTTTTGAGCACCCCGCCACTGCCCCCCATGCCCCCCAGCAGCACTACACCTCCCCAGCCTCAGGCCAAGAGCAAGTCCTGTGAATTTTGTGGGAAAACATTCAAGTTCCAGAGCAACCTTATTGTGCACCGGCGCAGTCACACAGGAGAAAAACCCTATAAGTGTCAGCTCTGTGACCACGCTTGCTCCCAGGCCAGCAAACTAAAACGCCACATGAAAACGCATATGCATAAAGCTGGCTCCATGACAGGCAGGTCAGACGATGGACTGTCCACCACTAGTTCCCCCGAGCCAGGCACAAGTGAGCTCACTGGAGAGGGACTGAAATCCAGTGAGGCAGATTTCAGGAATGAGAGTGATCCTTCCCTGGGCCATGACAATGAAGAAGAGGAAGAGGAGGAGGAGGAGGAAGAGGAGCTTGAAAACGAGAGCCGGCCAGAGTCAAGCTTCAGTATGGACTCGGAGCTGAGTCGTAACAGAGAAAATGGCTCTAAGTCGCTGCCGGATGAGAAATCCCTCGTCCTGGGAAAAGTAATCGAGAATGTAAGTTTAGGTGCCATCCAGCAATATAATGACATGCTAGCTGAAAAACAGAAGCGGAGCAGCTTCATGAAAAGGTCTTCTGACCAGCGAGACTTGTGTCCTCGAGACCTCTGTCAGAGAGATCCAGGTGACGAAGACTCAGTGGTAGGAGAGCTGGACCGCACTGAGGAAGGGACGGTCAATGGAAGAAACTTTGGCCCAGGTGAACCATTCCCAAACTTGTTTCCCCGCAAGCCAACACCTATCACAAGCCCCAGTTTAAACAATTCCTCTAAAAGAATAAAGGTAGAGAAAGATTTGGACTTGCCACCAGCAACGATAATACCTTCTGAAAACGTTTACTCCCAGTGGCTGGTAGGGTACGCAGCATCACGGCACTTCATGAAGGATCCGTTCCTCGGATTCACAGACTCCCGACAATCCCCCTTCGCGACCTCTTCTGAGCACTCGTCGGAGAACGGGAGCCTGCGTTTCTCCACTCCACCGGGGGACATGCTGGATGGGGGGCTCTCAGGGCGCAGCGGCACGGCGAGCGGAGGCAGCACCCCCCACATCAGTGGTCCAGGCCCCGGTCGACCCAGTTCGAAGGAAGGGCGCAGGAGCGATACATGTGAGTACTGTGGCAAGGTCTTTAAGAACTGCAGCAATTTGACGGTGCACCGTCGGAGCCACACTGGAGAGCGGCCTTACAAATGCGAGCTCTGCAACTATGCATGTGCCCAGAGCAGTAAGCTGACGCGCCATATGAAAACGCATGGCCAGATAGGGAAGGAGGTCTACCGCTGCGACATTTGCCAGATGCCCTTCAGTGTTTACAGCACCCTGGAGAAACACATGAAAAAATGGCATGGAGAACATTTGCTGACAAATGACGTCAAAATTGAGCAGGCAGAAAGAAGCTAAGCCCCCCCCCCCACCCCCGCTAGGTTAAATTTCAGGGGTCTAGGTAACATTTTATTTGTACAGTTTAACTATTGCCAACTGAGAAAAGATGACCTAACTTGCCTCCGTAAACATAACTTAGCATAACTATGGTAGGTGCCAGACTTTGGCACTTAAAATATAACCTGTGTCTACAAAGTTCTATTAAACCCGAGGGTTGATTAAGGCAGTAAAAATTGTGGAGCCTTTTAACTGTGCAATAATTTCTGTATTTATTGGGTTTTTGTAATTTTTTGGCATGTGCAGGTACTTTTTTTTATTCCTTCTGTTTAAATTTCTTTTAAAATTTTGTTGGGTATCCCTTTTTAATTTTACCCAGTTGTAGCCTGAGATTACTTGCATTGTAGGCGAGAAACATATCTTTTTAAATTATAATTTTTGGGCCGCTGCTTTGTTGAAATTTAAGCTAAGCATGTGTAATTTCTTGTGAAGAAGCCAGCATTTGAACAGAAATCTTCCTTTCTTTTTTTCTTTTTTTTTTTTTTTTTTTTTTTNTCCTCTTTCCTCTTCTTAAATAACCTTGAAGATTAGGGAAAACAAAATTGTACAGCGGATAACAATCTTTAAAATTAGCACTTTCTTTTGAAATTGGATCAAATATGTAGCACTGACAATGTCGCTGACGATAGAGACCTTTGCTAGATGGATTTCATTGCTGAAGTTATGGAAACAAAAAAGATATAGGTGCAGAAGGCAGCTACAGTGAACAACCAGAAATGTTCTTAATTGTGCATTACTATCGGATAATTTCTTCTTGTTGTTAAAAGCTATGGCAAAATAATAGTGCCATTTTGTCACTTTCCACTTCCCCTCCCGCCACACTTCCCAGAGACAGTAAAAGTACATCTTGAGTATTACAATAATCTTTTCAAACCTTGCAGGTTTTTTTTTTTCCTCCTCCCCCCGAAACTTTAGTCTAGATTTGCTGTAGTTAATTACCAGAGGATGGGAAAGTGTGAATTTCTCAGTGAAAAGCCTCAGCTCATAGGCATTTGGTTTATGAATGGAAATATTAGAACTATCTTCTATAATGTACAATGATGGTATTATAAGGAAGGGAAAAATAAATTCTACTTGATTTACCTGTCTTGGCAAGATTCTGCTCGTACTGAAGTCATTAAGAATTTTCCCCTTGTCTTAATTAGGAACAGACTGGAATTGTATTCAGAGAAAAAAGTAATAAAAAGAAAAATGCACCTGCTCTGCTTTCAAATTCCTAATTTTTAAAAGCCTTTTGCGACTAATATTAAAAAACAGTGGACAATTATGGTTAGAGATTTTAATTATGTTGACCCGCACTTTAAAGCTTTTGTTTGTGGTTAAGAGAAAAATGGCTTCTCAACAAGAAATTACATCATATTCTTCTACTTGGCCCAAAGGTGGGTTAAACTGTAAGGGAACAGCTGAGATTAAGTGTCAGTATTGCTAAGCATGGCATTCACAATACTGGCACTATAAAGAAAGATAAATAAAAATAATTTATTGGACAGTTTTTCTACTGCCATTCAATTTGATGTGAGTGCCTTGAAAACTGATCTTCCTATTTGAGTCTCTTGAGACAAATGCAAAACATTTTTTGTGAAACGAAAAGACTTTTAAAAAAAAAAGTAAAACAAGAAAAGTACATTCTTTAGAAAAAAAGAGCCACATTTACTTTAAAAAAAAAATTACTGGTTGAAGATAGTGGACATGAAAATGCCATAAGACCCAATCAAATGAAGATGTATACCCAGCACAACTTCGGACATCCATTAGCTGAATTATTCTCAGCCTTTTTTTTTTTTTCAGGACAACGCTGCTTAGGAAATGGAATGGAAATGATTTACTGCTGAATTAAAACTCAAATGACACAAATTACAAGTTGTTATCATTGAATGAGAAAAAACAATTCAGGAACAACGGCTAATTTTTTTTAAAAGTTAAATTTAGTGCACTCTGTCTTAAAATACGTTTACAGTATTGAATACATACAAGGGTAAAAAAGAAATTGTGTGTATGTGTGTTTGAGCAATCTTTTTTTTTTTCAAAGTTTGCTTAATAGGTTATTAAAAAAATTGCCATAATGGCCATGTGTATATTGTTTTCTTTTGGTGACGGGGTTTTAGTATATATTATATATATTAAAATTTCTTGATTACTGTAAAAGTGGACCAGTATTTGTAATAATGGAGAATGCCTGGGCATTTTACAAAACCAGAAAGAAAAAAAAAAACCTTTTCTTTTTTCCTTGAAAATGTTGCAGTAAAATTTAAATGGTGGGTCTATAAATTTGTTCTTGTCACTGTAACTGTAAAGTCTTGAGTTTTAGTAAATTTTTTTCTGCCTTGGGTGTTGAATTTTTATTTCAAAAAATGTATAGAATCTTGTATTTGGGGATTAAAAGGTAATTGCTACACCCTGTAGAAAAAGTACGTAGAAAAAAGTGCTTAATATTGTTATTGCTTTGCAGAAAAAAAAAATCACGTTTCTGACCTGTACCTATTTTTCTCTTTTTTTTTCTCCCCTTCCCCCCTTCCCTTCCCCTTCTGGAATGGATATTGATATTGGTTGATTCATATGATGTAGGCACTTGCTGTATTTTTACTGAAGCTTGTAATTTTTTAACTGTACGCTTGTCCTTTTAAAGGGATTTAATGTACCTTTTTGTTAGTGAATTTGGAAATAAAAATAAAAACAAACAAACAGGCTGCCATAATATATTTTTTTAATTTGGCAGGATAAAATATTGCAAAAATAAAAAAAAATTTGTATGTGAAGTCCTTATTGTACAGGAAAAAAAGGGGGTTGTTAGACGACCTTTGAGTAAAAGAAACAAAACAAAATTATTAAGTGCTGTTTTTTTTTTGTTGTTGTTGTTGTTCACAAATAATTTTAGTTGTATATATATTTTTTTTTGTCAGAAATGGCCTACAAAAAAGTGCTGTTCCCACAGGGCTCTAAATAACTTCAAAGTTGCCTGGACCCCTTGCATCAAGGTTTTACCAGGTATGGTTGAACCAGGCTGGATGGTTACTGCCTATTCATATGAAATGAAATTCTGTTCCTGTAAAGGTGTCTGGGGTGACATCCCACAGCTTCCCTGCAGATTCCAGAGAGAGAGAGAGGAGATTTTTTCCTCCCTTTCCAAACAAGAAGATGTCCAACACATCTTCCTTCTCCCAGCTGCCCCATCTCACTGCCCCCCACACCCTGCCACAGACCCCGGTAGAAAGTTGTTTTATAGCAAACAGTGAGAGCTGCTGCATCCGCTTAGACACAAAATGGTAAAATGGGCTGCTGTTGGTACAGCTGTAACTGGGTTGAAGTAAAATTGGTCCAGGCACAGCCCTCCTCTTCCCTGTCAGAACAGGACCTACTCCATGTACAGGTCTTGCCAGTCCATGTTATTAGCTGCTTTGCTGCTGTTCACTCCTAATTGTACATTCCATAAATTTCTGAATGTTTGAGGGACTGGGATGAAATCCTGTGCCTTTTGAATTCTCTCTTCTTTGCTGTTCTTTCTCTCTCTCTCTCACGCTCTCTCCTTTTGGGTCGAGGGGAAGACAGGTGGCAGAAGAGGCACTGATGCTCTAGTGAAGGGGAGAAGGAGAAAATGCTCACCGCTCTTGCAGGAAATGACGGTAAAACTGAAACACACACATACACACACAAATATTGCCATGCCAAATTCTTCTGCTGCTTTCATCCGTGCAGAACTGCTGGAGCAATTGAAGGGGCATGGGTGTGACAGCAGGGATAATTTGGTCCAGCTACCTAGCAGATAGATATATGTCTTCCTGGCATGAACAACATACCCTTAAGACTTCTGGACAAATTCTGGATCTCAATTAAACTGATACAAATCAGGAATTATTCATCACTCTTAGTTCTGGATTACTCCAGGGTAGCTGAGGCTGGAATGTGGTCCCTTAAAGGCACATTTTCACTTGGTGAAAATACAGATCTCTGGCATTCGTATAAAACCAGAGTCATGTCACAGAACTCAGCAGAATCCCTTGGACATGTATCAGTGTTATGAAGATCAGAAGTTAGCCACATGTTTTCAGTCCACAATTTGTTGATTTAAGAAAGAATTTCACCTTTCATAGTGTAAGTTGCTTAGGAGCTCCAGTCTCCCTGTTCTTAATTATCCAGGATAGCTAACACCAGCAGTTGTCTAATTTTGTGACTTAGGTCACTGAAACTGAAAATAAGTCACCCAAAAGCACAAGAGTTGTGTTTCTGAAGACTAGTGATAATGAAATGGCCCTCCTTTTCTTCTTGCTTAGAAGAACTGTAGGTTACTAGGCCATAAGCACAATATAGCATAGACATAAAATAGCTAGAATGCTGCCATAGTTGTCTTCACAATTTAAGTAGTTTTTTATTATTATTTTAAGGCTGAATTTATTGCTTCCATTGACTAGTCCTGCTGCCTTTGAAGTCCAGAGCAAAACTCCAGTCAGCTCCCTTGGCAACAGGACAGGTCCAAGAACCTGGTTTTAGAAAGAAAAATACTTGTTTTTAAGGAAAGGGTCAAAAAATCAGCATTTCATCCCAGTCCTATGTAAAAGACAGTCCAAGGTTTTGTTTATCACAGGCAAACTCATTTTTTATGGTGCTCTTTGTATTTTAGAACTGCAAAGCAAAGTAACGTTGATTTAAATCGTTTGCATTTGTACCGGCAAGGCAAAATATTTTTATTACCTTTTTCTATTACTTATTGTATGAGCTTTCGTTGTTTACTTGGAGGTTTTGTCTTTTACTACAAGTTTGGAACTATTTATTATTGCTTGGTATTTGTGCTCTGTTTAAAAAACGAGAGCACTTTTTTTTTTATTATGGATAAAATGTTGAGATGGCTGGAGGTCATTTCAATATGGCTTAGTGAAATATTTATTGTTCCTTTTATTCTCTGTACAAGATTTTTGGCCTCTTTTTTTCCCCTTATTGTCACAATGTTGAGTTCAGCATGTGTCTACCATTTCATTTGTACGCTCGTTCAAAACAACGTTTGTTCCAGTTTCAAGTTATAAAAATAAATTGGACATTTGACTTGATCTCCAAATCTTGTCTTTTCTATTTTTTTGAAATTGAGGGGTGGGAAGGGGAAAAAACCAGGGAGTAAGGAGCTGAACTTTAGTGTAGATGATAGAGCTCATGCAATATTTTTTGTTGGTTCTCATGGAAGTCGATCAGGAGAGAATTCTTGTTTGGGGAGGTACATGAGTACCTGTGTGATGCTAAGCAGGCGCCCAAGTCCTGCTTGTGTCACTTGGACTATAATATAATATAATATAATGTGAAGAATTTCCTTAGTGGGTCTTGAGAGAAAATGGTAGAATAATGCTTGAAATAGTCAAATTTCTCATGTGAAATTATGAGACATTTGGGGTGATTAGTGCAGTCTTCTGAAGATGGTGAGAAGGTCTGTGCTCTTGTGTTTCTTTCCATTCCCATAAACTTAACTGCATGCTGTATGCACCTAAGTTTGTTAATGTGTTTTTCTTCTTGGATGCCAACATAAATAGGGAGAACACTTACTGATTAAACCAGGAGCTGAATTTGGGCCACAGACTATGTATTATTATGTGAGAAGGACCAAAATGTAGCTTCAGCTAAACATCTGCTCCTCCTCTTCAGCTAGGGACAAAGGCGTGCACAGTTAAAGGCAAAATTTTGCACAATTTGCAGTCTGAGGATAAGAGCTGACAGCTACAGTCAGTTCACTGTGCTGATACTCTTTATCAAGCCAACCTGTTAGCAAATGCATAGAAATCTTAAATGAGAGAATTGTTATCCAAACCGTTATTGGAAAGCTCAGGAAAGATTTGAAGTGTCAGAGACCAGATTCTGATTTCCTGGAGGCCCTGGTCCAACAAACCATGTAACGGGCTTGTGATTCAAAGCAGGTGGGTAATTGAAATTCATTTCAAAGGAACTGCTCCTGGACTTTAAAGTATTTGGCTCAACTCAGAAGTCAGGAGGGGAAGCTGAGTGGTTTGTGCTACAGAAGAGTTCCTACAGATGGTCCCTTCCTGATCTCAGGCTCCCTGAATCTACAGTCTAAATTTAGGTACGTGTGTAAGTGCTTTGCTGGATCAAGGCTTCAGAGTGATATAAAAGTTACAGTATTTGAAAAGTTGCACTCATGAAAAACCAGTGAAAATGAAATCAGAACCCGATCCTGACAATTATATTGGGCAATAGTTCACACTGTAATTCCCAAAATACCACGTTCATTTTGAATGCCTTCTGCAGTGAGCTGTAAAGGCTGTTACATTTTACTTCTAAATTTTGTGCAGTTTGCATTTGAATGGGGTGTTTTTGACACCCCATAAACATGACTTCACTTTAGTGGAGCTTTACACAGCTGTGTCATTTTGTCAGCTTTAAAGGCGTTGCAGGCCTTGCGGATGTTGATCTGGTGTTGGAAGATTCAGTGGCAGCAGCCACTGCTGTGCATCCTGGCCGGTGGCCCTGAGGGCTTGGAGGTGCAAGGGGACTCTCCGTCCACTGCATCTGGTAGGGGAGGTGGTATCTGCCCAGCAAGGAGAAGCATGGACCGCCTGGAAGTAGTAATGTCTTAACTCACCACTGCTGGATCTGCTAGAGCTTGTCTGTCAGAGCCCTGATTACTCACACACGTTGGCATGAGAAAAAGCGATATTAGAGCCTTTGGACAGAGGAAATGTGAGAAATCACTCAAACAAGGCTGCAAACGACTAAATGCAAATGAGTCTCTTTGCAGCATTCCTGGGTTGGATACTCCTGATTCATACATGCTTGTGTAACCCAAAAAAGAACTCTATTATAATAAGGAAAGGAAAAAGGTTAAAAAAGATCTTTGCTAAATCCAAATGAAACCAATGGAGTTCAAACTTTGGTATGAAATGAGAGGTACTTTACGTCAACATTGTAATTATTATAATGAAGAAATGTGTTATAAAGGTGATTTAATTTCTCAAGGGCCTTTTTCTTCACATTACTTCTACACCATATTAATTCTTTGGATTCAATAAATTTACACCTGATTTACATAAGTATTCCATGGGATTGAATCTGGCTTAGTGGTTTTACATACAAAAAATTACATAAATGATAAGAACATATAACAGAATAGCAGTGGCCACTGAACTCTAACTCCATAATTAAAATGTTTCCACCAGAAAGTAAGAGTCACATTCACCCTATCAAAGGCCAGAAACTTACCATGTGATCTGTAGGTCCAATTAAAACAGCTCAAAAACTGAGCACTCAAAATGAAAGGCTTGTGAACAGACCAATAATTATACAGCAAAATCATTCAGGAAATAATTCTGAATAATGAATATATTTGAGAAAATTGTGATCTATTTGCAGACAACTTGTAAGCAAAAAAAGAGGCAACATTTGGCTAATAGTTGATTTGCTCTGAATTATTTTCTTAGCTCAGCTAAACACTGACCTTTAGCTACTCAGTGACAACATGCATTTTGCTGTCTGACAGATGAGAGACAGTTCTCTGGGATCACACATGTTAGAGATGGAAAAGACCTGTTCGCTGCTTTTGCTCATCCACTACCAATGCAAGATTATTCCTTTTAGTACAATTCCTAAACAGGACTTTATGCAGGACAGAATCAAGCATAATTTTGTATCTAACCATTGAAAAAAAAAAAACCAAACCAAAACATTGGCTGCTAAGAAAAGATTCTTGATACAGTTTTGTCCCTGTCCACTTCCCCATGGGTTTAATCACAGGATATAACAATGTAGTACTACATTTATTGAATATGTTTCAGGGGTTTGTTGGACATTTGTTTGAGGGTGAAGTTAATTCCAAAAAATGTTCTAATTCTTCTGTTTCCCATGTTAATCAGAAGCCCATTGAGTTATACAGACAATTTACTGATTTACATATTACTTTTTATGCACAAAAGTTAGACATAGGTTTCCTTTTATATGTATCTTTTTATTTATTTTTTATTCTGTCAGGATACCTGTGAAATACCTCCTGTGCAAGTGAAGACCACTTATATATTTTCATGTAGAGCTGGCATGTGTCAGTGCTGATTATGGCACAAGTCACAGGAATCATCAGAGAATAGTAAACCTAAGGAATATGTAAAGTAAAACAATCATGTTTCAATGATTCCTATAAACTGTCTAGGAATTACAACAATGCAAAAAATACACATTGCTCTTCAAAAATGTTTTAAACATAAATAATTAATATCCAATGTTATATGTGTGTGACTGTGTAAAAACTATGTGTACATCTCTGTGTACATAACTAAAGATTCAAATTTTAAGTGCACTTGTAGAAAGCTAGCTTATAATATTGATTTAATTTGAATTTCTCCTAATTAACAGAGAAGTGCAACTGAGCTCATTTCAGTCTGCAACACTATATCTTCAAGATTGCTGGTTACTTTAGCAAAGCTGATTTAAAATCGGTATTACAGTGATAAATGAAGACCTCTTGCTTCCTGTCTAGGAATCACACTTGGAGTAGCCATTGCATGTGGGCATGTCTGTATAACACTGTAGTAGACACTGTTAAAATCCCTAAAATGCTGTTAATCTGGGGCATGTGAAGTTTCCACAGTACCAAAGTACCACTAGGAGGTATATTTATAATTCTCTCATTATATTTATTAATGTATATGAAAAGATGGATATAACTGCTTGTGTGTTTGGGGGACGTGGGGCTTCACTTGTCATGGAGCATGAGTCTTCCCACTGCTGTGAGATGTGGAGAGATGAGGAAAACTAGGATAAATTACAAAAGCTGAGCAGACATGGAAACACTCCAGAACAAACTCATTATTTAACTTTCCATTATGTGATGGTGAGAAGAATTTCTGGAGTGAAGAAGAAGGCCAAAGGAGTAAAGCCTTCATATGGTGTATTTGCAATGTGAACCATCAGCAAAAACAGGGAAAATTGATATTGATAACAATAGCAGTTCCTATTCATTGTGTGCCTGCAGCAATCTAATCAAAAATCAGGCACTTATCACAGAATACTTTGAATTCTTAGCAATGATGTAACGTAATGCAGCTTCACTGAGAAAAGCACCATTCCTGCAAAATACCCCCAGATGACTGACAGGATGAAATGATACAATTACAGAATTAGAAGAGGACAGGGAAGGAGATGACAAGAGATACAAACAAGGGAGAAAATAATGTTTCACATGGTAATAATGTTCAGATGAAAGGAATGTGTTGGAGGATCATTGATGAATCAAGCCTGTTAGACATTTCAAAATACCTAAGCGAAATGGGAGCTTAAATCCCATTTTAGAGGTAACTTGAGTTCTGAGCCACTGATTTTTAACCAGCTTTGCATTTCCAAACGATTTTTGAAAATAAGGCAGTGGTCCAAAGTTATTTTAGAAAAAAAATGCCTGTCATAGAGATTATTCTGCTCATATTCCAATAGCTTAAATTGTTACCTTTAATGTCTGAACATTTTTGAACATAGAGAAATTGGGATGCCAGACTTATCCTGTCTCAGTTTGTGGCTTGGCCTCATCTTTGCTAAAGAGAGACGTAACTCCTAACTCCCTATATTTCAGGTCTAGAAACCCATGATAGTACCCAACAGGTAGCACAAATTCAGGGTAAACAGTGCACGGCCAGGACAGAGATCTAACGATTTCAGTAGATATGAAAGACTGCAGAGTCATTTCCAGATCAATACAGCTCATAAGAGTTCCAGTAGTCCTACTGAGAAACTCTCAGAATGACACTTTGGTGGAAACCTCACTACCTGCAGGAGGTTCAAATTTAGATCAGTAACGTGGCTCATTGCAAAGGCTCTTGAAGTAATAGTATGAAATTGTTGCTATTTAAAATACCCAAACTACCAGTGACTAGCAACATGAACTTTCTTGTTGACAAAAACACATTTTGTGTCAAAAGTTATGTCTCTGTATGAAAAATGGTCACTAATGAAAATGTTTCTATGTATGTGCTATTTTTGAAGTTTGATATGTGAAGTATTTGCAGTTCACTCCTCTGCCATAGCTTATCCTCTCTATAAAAGAGTTGGAGGACTGCTTGCATGGGTGGTCCTCATCCCCTTCAGTGCAAAGTCAGGTAGTTTAACCAGTTCCCCACTGACAGACTAAGCTAGTCTGAGAAGAGGATAGGACCTTGGCAGTTCAATTTCAGTTGGCACATCTTGTTCTGCAATGAATGTTTGACCATGACTGCAGAATGTCTTGTCCATCCATGACACTTCAATGCTCCACAGCAGATGTATGCAGAACAGGGATAACCACTAACGAAGATGGGGATACATCCACAAAGGTTGATTCTCTTCACAGATATCGATCTGAAAGCAAGTTAGAGAAATGTATTTTCTAATTCTGCGTTGGGGGAGAGCAAACCATAATGGGACATTTCCTGGTGTAAATCAGCATTGCTCTGTTATGCCAAGACAGCTAAGCTTACTTATCACCTAAGAATTATTTTCAAATATGTGCTATCCATGCCAGTTTGGTAAATGGTTTTAACATCTAATATATTTTTCAAAAAGACTAAGATGTTCTTCAGATTTTTTAAAGCAAGAAGTGTTTTAAACTAAATTACTTTGATTGCTTTGTGACGCTGAGTGTGACTTCCCCAGTAAGTCAATCCTCAAAAAGAATAGTAGGAAGCAGTAGCTCTCAGTAAATTAAGTAGACTGTGCATGTCAGTAGGAACTTCTATGATGTATATGAATGATCAGCTAGCAGAATTAAGTAGCTTTTTTGTCATTTCGGTCTGATGTAATCTCTCAAGCAATTTTTCCCAGAAGCATGTGCTTGTCTTCATATGCAGAAACTCTTACTACAGAGTTCACATGATTTTCCATACTTAGAGTCTGTTTCTTTTGTTAGCTGTGTATTCAGATGTGATTTCCTGTTACCACTATAATCCTGGTGGTGAGTGATTCCTCAGCATAAAGCCAGTATGTTTCACTTCACCATGCTGTTTTCCCACAGATGAGATTTTGGACATTCTGCCTGTGGCCAGGGAAGACTGGATGTTACCTTCTCCCTAAACTGTTAATGTGAGCTAATTTGTACGTGTAATTGTGCCTCAAGGGAGGTTTCTTGGTTCCTGTGAAACACTCTTGTCCACTTCTGCAGCTCTCCCACATAATAGCTGCTTAAGCAAAATAGGAGCTTAAGCAAAAATGAATTCAGATCCTCTGACCACAAAGGACACTAGAACAACCTGCATACCTGTAAGTAAAGTGTTGTTTGGCTTGCCTCTGTGTCTAGCAGCCACACATCACATTTCAGTTTGTTTGAATTCCTACGTGCACCTGACTTTCTCTTCCTGATACCTTTTCTGTTCTGGGACAGTAAGAGAAATACAGCCTGAGGAGAACAAAGCCGTCCTGGAGGAGCCACTCTCAAAATGGAACAGGTTTTAAGGGTCAGCACTGGGAGCGGTTCTGTGCAATGTTTCATTAAAATCTTAGATTCTGGACTGGAGACAACACTTATTATATTTACACACCAAACCAAGTTGGGAGAGATTGAAGGTGTGTTGAAGGCTGCTGGTCGTGTTCAAAGTGATTCTAGTATCTCACTAAATTCACTAAACAGACGTTGGTCAGAAAAAAAGGATATGAAAGATCACTAGTGACAGGGAGACAACAACATGCTGTTGCAAAATAAGGCAGATACCACCATGAGGTGTATCAACAAGAGAGTAGCCTGCGAATGACACTATGTACTCTGTTGACTCTGGACAGCGTTGGTGTTATCCAGTTGTGGATTCAGTTCTTACAATTCAAGAAAAATCTAGGCCAGTTGGAGGGCTGTCCTGAAGGGAGTAAAGGAAATGATCAGAAGTCTTTAGCATATGTTGGATAAGGAAATATTGAAAGCATTTGGATTGTTTACACCAAAAAAAAAAGAGCAGAAGAAGGAGCCAAAGTGAAAGTGAGAGAGAACTTTTCTCAAGTGGTCAAAAAAGTGTTGTAAAGATTTTCTCCCTTTCCATGGTTTCATATTCTTCCATGGTACCTGGAAGAAGAAACATATCCACCATCCACAGGGAATTTCACCTTATGTAACTCTCAAATCCTTTCCTTGGCAATCCTTTCCTTTCCATCAGTGGTCATGGCTCCCTTGAATGGCATCTTAAAAGAGCAAAGATTTTTTAAAATGTTTACTAAACAAGGGAGTTCAATGGCAACACTTGCCTTCATCCAGAATTTATCAAATGTAAGTGGAGATCTGTGGACCAGATTCAGACACGGTGTAAGCTAGTGCAACGTAATCCTTCTTCTACCTGAATTTAGCCCTTAATTTAACTCAGAGAAAAATGCAAATTAGCCTAATTAAACATACAGTTCAAGCAATCAAGATACTGGTTTTATACTATATTGATCTATTTTAAAATATCAACGTAGGACAGTTAAAAGCAAAGGGGGCAATTAATGTCTTTCCCTGGAAAGGTGTGAAAGGTACCTGTCACATTTCATTAAGTATATTTATTCTTTCCTTTCAAATTGTCTCTCATTTCAGCAGACCACTCTTCTGGGTTAATGGTGACAGAAGACAGCCACACTGCTTTAAGCAGCCTACACAGCAAATGTAGATTATTAGTGAAAGATGGGGAATCCTGAAAATAAAATACTTAATTGTTGGTGTCTCTGAAATACTCCACAAACCTATAACTGCCTTAGAAAAGCAATGCTGGAGCTTGGTACCTCTGGCGCTGTGAGAGACTTAATATTTTTGGGCAGCACATAAAAACAGTAGGAGAAAAAAATAGTTACCATAGTAGCTTTATGAATGAAGATCTGGAGCACAGAAAGGTTAAGTGATTTGTTCAAGGTCATACAAAAAACACTGTGAAATACCCAGAAGTTTTGTGCAGATCCCTTGAGCCCAACTCTGGTGATTTTTGATCTCATTTCACAGTTACCAAAGGGAACATCCACCTTTTGGTAAACAAGCTGTCATGACAAGCAACCTCTGAAGGTGTAAGAAAAGATATTTTTCCAAACAGGCTTCAGCCAGAGCTTGTCCAAGTCAATGAAAAATATCCCATTGGTTTCAAAGGGTCAGCTAAAAGCTGCAAGGGGCAAGGCCACCCTCCAATTTTGGAGGCAGCATAGCACAACTGTGTTGGACCACAAAGCATCAACCTGATCTCAGCCACCCAACACACCTGCCCATCACTGGGAGAGCCTGAGCTGCCACAGATTGTGAGAAGGAGCTGGAAGGAGTTTTCCTACTGGACTTGCTGCAGTGGAAGGGATGGGCGTAGAGAAAAAAGAAGTGAGAAGAGGTGACGGGCAAGGAGGGAGGGTCTTAGTGTATTTCCTGGCAAAACCTGTGCTGTGCCTTGTATGTATTTCTGTGAGTTCCTCTGGAGTGAGTACTGCAGGGCTGTGATCACAGCTGTACAGTTTGCAAATAACCAACAAATGTGAGCAGCCATAAGTCTCTGAGTTGTGACCTTTGATGGTGGAATAGATTTCCCTTGTGATGCTGAGATTCTTTGACAGCTGAGCCTGACTCCAAGTTTACGTGTTTTGTCAGGCCAGCATCTCTCAGGGTTTGTGGTTAGGGTGGCCTTGGTGACAGTCACTGTTTTCAGTTCAGTCAGTGAGAGAGATGCTGGGCCGCAGCAGTAATTCTTTGTATATTTCTCCATCTGAAAATCTGCACATCTCTGATCCTGACATTTTCTTCTCAGTCATTTTTAATGTTATATGGATTTTTAAGAAGTATAATTTATGCCATTGCCATTTAATGATGCACCTTTAAACAAAGATAAACCACTACCCATGTTGCTTCTGATTTAGCCTTTTTGGCCCGGTTGCTGCAGATCATTTTAGCAAGGGAAAGGTTGTCTGCAGTATGAATCCCCCAACCAGTGAAACTACTTTGTCTTAATTACCTCAGGACGAGAGAGTGCCCCTGAAGCAATCATCTTTGTTTGTTAACACACCCTATCTGCTGCACTACTCTCCATAAATAAAACATGACCAAGATTACAATGTCATGTTCCCGTGGACTCCAGATCCTGGTAACTGCTCAAGTAGAATGCATAAAAACATCCCACTGCAACCCAGTGCATATCGGAGGGCATATCGAAGGGATGTTTCTCATTCCTAAGCAACCACATGCATACTGGCGTCTAATATTAAACACGATGTTTGCTCGAATGCTAACAGGATATATAAGACACACTTTCTCGCCTTTGTCTCGGGTAAACAGCAGATCCCAGGCCAGATCTGTAGTTACTGAAAACCAGCAGATGCTCCGAGATCTGGCCTAAGAGTTTACCCTCTGCAGATTGCCTAATCGGAGCCCATACCCGCAATAACTGTGTTAGCAATAACTGTGGTGTTTGTGGGTTAGGGTTGTAGGTGACATTAAAGAAGATTTAAGGACTTTCAAGTGCTTTATCTTGGTTTTCTCTTGTTTTTCTCTGTAACTTTTCACCCATTAGTGCTCTTCCAGTGTTGCTGTTCTCCCCAAGCAGAATAACATTTGATTGTTTAGGCTAGGACAAATGAATATTATAAACAAATAAACTGGCCTCTTAAATATCTGGGAGGGGGAGGTAACAGGTATCAGCTGTGAAATATTTTCCCAGGCTTTGATTCTTAGAGGTGAAAATGGAGGGTGGGGTCCCTCCTGCACAAATAGTGTCTTACTTTGTGGTTGATCTCACTAAAATTAAGGGGCACTGTAGGGTTAAAGATGGTTTAATGGAGGCTAAAAGAAGGGCAGTGCAAAATTATCTCATCTGAGAATAGTTTAGGTTAGAGTAAGGGGTGGAGTGAAGGTGCTCATGTAGCTCAGAAATGTCCTCCTGCTCCTTAGGAGGAAGGTATACTTTCCTGCCACCCTTAAGGGTGGTCTTTAAAAAAAACCCCAAAAATCCTGATGTGAAACTGCCTTCCATTAGTCTACAGATCAGCTCCAAAGACCATTGGTGGTGCTTGGTTTTTCAAGTGGTTCAGCATGGTTCTTATTCAGAGAAGGTCTACAGGGAAGACACAAGATGTGGAAAGAGGATGACTAAGAAAGCACTAAGTCTCAGACTGGAAAAGAGATATGTGAGGTCTCTAAAATTGCATGGGTGGGTGTGGATGGGTGAAATGATGCAGGCTGGGGAAAGTCAGAAGTGGTTTTTCACCTTGTGTTCAGGTAAGCTGCAGAACTCCTTGCTGTGAGTGATTAAAGGCTTACATGCCTTAAAGGGGAAGCTTTGCAAGGTCGCAGAAGATAAACCCCCTGAGGTTTCCTGTATACAGAGACCATCTCTGGCCTAGGAAGTTGCTGAGCCACAAGTACCTGGGGACTGGAAGACTATTTGGAGATATTTTACATGTTGCCTTGATCTTAGATGCTCCATATGCACCTGTTTTGAGCACTTTTGGAGAAAGAAGATGCAGACCTTTGTACTGATCCCACACATTGCTGCTATGGTCATGCTCAGGGGCTGACAGTCACATCTGTATGGCTGGTATATGCACTTCATGGCATCTTTCTAAAATTTTCTGAAACAGTTTTCAAGGACCTTCCTACTTGGGGCCATCTTGTATTTTTGCTGCTGTGATGCTGTATTTGTTCATTCAGAATATCTCTGTTTCTGTGTCCCATATTATATAAAAAATATTACTTTATGTCCAGTCAGCTCTCAGCATCTCTGCTCAGAGAATCAGTTGTGCCAACTGGCCTGGAATTTTTTGTGAGAGAGACAAACATCTCCTGCAAGGGGGACCACCAGCTCTTTTTATACAGGACACCAAACAGACATCAGAAAGGGCACAGTGCTGTCTGACAGGCTGTTCCATGGATTATCAAAGGCAACTGCCTGCCAGTGCCTTGACCTACTCTATGCTTTGGTCAGGCCACGTATTTCATTAATTTGTGATTTCAGAGGTGCTTTTTGAAGGCAAAATCTCTTTTCTCAGCTAGTTGCTCTAAATGCAGGATTTTAAGTCTCTGTAGAATACTCCAGCCCTTTTAATGATTTGTGCCCTGTCACTTAACGGAGTTCTCTTTTTTTCCCCAGCACTGCAATAAAATGATATTTCCCTCTCTTGTGTTTTCTTCCCACTACTGTACTTTCAAGTTTTGTTTTGTCTGTTCAGTGTTGTCTTGATAAATTCAATATTGTTCTTCCTGGTTTCCTCTCACATCTCTGTTTTTATATCGTTGTCCTGATTTACAAAAATCTGCTTTGTTTCTTGAGCTTAAATCTCTGTATCTGCCTTCTTATCTCTTGCAGTTGCCTTGTTTCCTCACATACATCCCTGGCTTTTATCTGGCATCTTTCAGCCTCTCTTGGCAACTTTCTGCTAAGTGTTTTCTGTTTCTTCATTTGCGGAACCATTATTCAGGCAGGTATTACTCTGAGATTCACTGGCTTTCATCAGACAGGATGGCACACTGGAAGTTATGTAAGCCCTGAACTTTTTTATTTAAAAGCTATCAGGTTAAAATGTGTGAAAAAAGAAGGGGTTGAAAAAGAAGGATGACCAAAGCACTGGAATAATCTCTAGTCTTAAGTTTACTGCAAGAAGACTCTGCTGGACAACAGCTTTGGTTTGCAGGGGGGGAAAAAAAAAAAAAGAAAAAGAGCAAATCTCTGTATTGCATCAAATCAGTGCAGCTCTGAATCTCCCCAGCCGAGGGTTTGGCCCTGGCTGTTAATTCATTTATCTTGCTCAGAGACCTATCATCTGCAGAATATTTCAGTCATTTTGCAGCTGGGGAGAGAAACCTGTTGGGGCAGATTTCTGTGTCCGTGTAGAGGAGTGAGGATATTGTGAACCTGCCTGTGCCCAGGTGTGCGGCGGTGCTGCGGGTGGAGCTCCTCAGTGCTTCCCTCTCCCACGGCAGCTGTGTGGGCAGGGGCTCGGCGGGACGGCTGGGCTGTCACCGAGAGGGCTACAGGCTGCTGCTGGAAGAGGCTGGTGGCAGACAGTGCTTTCTGCCCTGAGGAAGGGGCAGGAGGGGGACTGCGTGCCGGCGGGGCTGTCTCTGAGCTGCTCAGCTTCCCAGGGCTGCTCCCAGGCTGACTCACCATCATCACCCACTGCTGTCCTGGGGCCCTGCCTGGAGGCGTGATCTGAGCCATAATTTGGTGATGAAAGGCTCCCGTAATGCAGAAAGTCTGAGTTACTGACCTCCGAGTCCTGTTAATTAAAGGTTGGTAATCCAGGAGGGAGTAGGACCCGAAAAATCACATTTTGTCCTATGTAAATGCTGGTTATTGGAGGACACTGCTTTCACATGCTGACACTGGGGGAGACTCCAGACAGATCAGCGGAGTTAACAGACAGAAACTGGCCTTTTAAATCTGAACTGCCAGTTTTTGCGACAATGAACAAAAATGTAATTGTTTAACCAAATGTATGTGTCATAACTTAGTGACCTCAGTGAATACGCTTTAATTAAGTCCTTTTGTTGCTTTTCACCCCTTTCCCCTCAAGCAATTCCAAGTGTTTGAAAACAACTAAACAAAGTCTGTTGTGATTATTATATATCTGACAGAACTGTGAATGACCCACAACTATAAAAACAAAATATACCAGCTCCTGTCTTTGGCTTTCAGGCAGGACTAGCCATAGCCATTACTGGGGTAATGAGAACTTCTCAGCTCTCAGTGTGATGTGCCCCTAGGGCAAGCTGCGAATGAGCCACTCAGCTGCTCTGATCCTGCACCCTTCCCCTGAAATCAGGGGTGCCAAACTGATGCATATCAGCTCAGGATTTGGCCCAAAGACATTTGCTTTTTTCTTGGGAAAGGGACAGTCTGTAACTGTATAATTCAAATTGGAAATCTGACCTAAAGGCATGAAGCACAGGACCTTACAGGAGCTGCAGGTGGGATGGAGCTGTGGAAGCCCTTCAAACAGGTTTGAAGAAAAAGTTCAGAAAGCCTGGATGATGTGGAAGATGCAAAATAGCAGATAGACAAAAGAAGCATGGAGAGAACAAGGAATGCATGGGAACAAAATCCAGGCTAGAGAAATGGAAGAGCGGTGAGAAAGAGCAGGGCTCTGTGGGAGATGAGTGTCAGCAGAGTGGTTAGGTGGGGTTTGGTGCTGGGGACCTGAATGGGAAGTGGGAGAAGGGGGAAAGATTTGGAAAAAGAATTGGAAGCACTCATTTCCCATTTGGGATAATAAGGCATAAGAGCACCAGGAGGTCTCAGCAGGGTGGGAAGTGGTATGAATTGAGGCAAGGGGCTACTAGTGAGGCTGGTGAAGTGCGTTTGAATTTTCATTGCATAAGCAAGTGAAGAAAGGAGCTTGATGGAACAGGTAATTATTCTGCTTTTGCAGACCTATGGAGAATTTTCTAAACTCAAAAGAGGATCACAGGGAGGCAAACCATTGAAAATAACTAAGTGGATGATCTCATTCCATTATTTTTAACTCCATATACCATTGATAATTAATTTGTCTGACACTGTATTGATTTTCTGTCTCTTGTTTTATTGTCAGTGTTTTGTTTGCAATATATAACTGGTAAAGTTACAATTAACCCGTATTGCCCTATCCAAACACATCTGTGTATGTTTAGAAGCACAACATGAGTATGATGCTTTGAAATGATGCTTGCAATGTACAGTAAAATGCTCATGCCTATACTAATGAAAATAATTATAAGCGGGTGCTTTCATGGATGACAGTAGAGCTACAACTGATGCTGTACTGAGACTTTTTTGGGGAACATAGTACATATCTCATCATTAAATTATTCCTATTTCACCTGTATCTAGGGCAAAAGACCTGTACAAAATATTCTTCTGTAGATTTTTACCTAACTGATTAGCATTTCTAAGGGAATACTTGCATTCAAGCCAAATCAGGATAGTTTGCATTTCTTGAAAGAACTTCCCTTCTGATAATATTTAAAACCTTGATATGCATATGCTAAACATCTGATTCTCTGTTTTTTCTTGGTGGTCTGACATTCTTTTCATTGTCTTGAATGTAAGCTTTTCTGCTTCTAGAGCAATTAATTCTGTTTTGAATCTTCAAGATAGCTAACGTGCATCTTTACACACACAAACATTTTCACTTTTCTTTGATTTAGGTTTTCATTCCCACACTGTGAACTTCAGCCACCAGGAACCGCAGTTCCTTCAGGCCATTTGCAACAGAATAACCAAAAGGCTAAACCAAAACAAGTAGCAATGTCCCCCTGTTCACCTTGGCTTCTGCACTGTCAGTTCTGCATGGCAGTATGGCTTTGCTTTGCCATTAAAATGCACAGGGTCAGCCGGAGTTGGTCCCAGAGAAGCACCTGCCAGCCATGATGAGAGTGCTCACAGTCTCCTTCTCCTCCCAGCTGTTCATTCTCCTGCAACTCAGATACCCAGACCATCCAAAATGTTTAATCCATCTGCAATTTCCCCGATAACTGCCCAAAACTGTCCTTCCCAGCTGCCAACAGCTCTCAATACATGCTGGCCAAGCTGACTAAACATCCTCCTTCCTCTCTATATGCCAGCAATCATGGACACTCACTGTTGTCACATCTTGCTACTGCTCCTCCTGGATTTTACGTAACATTATGGTCTGAAAGGACCCGAATACTTAAGTTCTTCACCTTAATTATGAGTAGGTCTGTAGTTAGTGTTGGTGCGATTTGTGTTCACGCTGGCATGAGGAAACTGGTGTAAGATCCTGGGTGTCTGGGAGCACAAGTAGGCTCCTAGCTCTGAACCTCCAGCCTCTGAACACACAGGAGTTCAGTCTTACCTTAGTGACCAAAGCTCTCCCCTGAAGTTAAATTGTGTGAACATTTGTTGCAGAGGTTGCGTCGGGCGTTAAATAAAACTACAGTGCCTGTACTTTCTCTTGTTGTTATGGTTCATAGGACTAAGATGATTAGGTTTAGTAATTTCTGATCAGAAGTGGGCCCAAGCCACAACTCCTCACTTGAATTCTTTAGGGGACACCTGGGATTTATCCACTGAAATTTCTAGAAAGCTACATAGATGGAATTCTGGTGGTGAACACTGATAGTTTTGCTCTTTTGGCCCAAGACAGCACTCTTCCATTTGGGTAAAGCTTGTCTGTGAAGGAAACACAGCCATAGGAAAGCTCTCTGTCAGTTAAAACAAAAGCCTAAGAAGCTAAGGACCATCACAAGCCTCACAGTCTTCCACTCCAAGTGTGAGACATGTTCTGTGACCTTGCTTTATCCAATATGCAGCAACATGTGCAGACAAATCGAGAAAAAAAAAATCCCTAGGAAAACAAGAGGCCTGGCGCCACATACTCCTCCTCCATGGGGAGATGATGAGAGAACAAAGAACATGTGATGGATGTGAGACACATCACATAATGTGATGTCCTCAGATAGTCAGATGAGCAAATATCCAAGTTTCGACAGGACAGAAAGACACCTGAATTTCTGCAACAGATCCCAATGGAAAGTGAAGATGCTGGGGTGAGTGTTTTGGTGTCACAGTACTCTTCTTGCAGTGAATGTTCGTGGATCATCAAATTTAGTGGTTAGTATAGACATGTTTTCTTCTGGACATTTCATGGCATTCCTGACTTTATTAAAATCATGTGTTGTACTGCTNTTTTTTTTTTTTTTTTTATTTTATTCTTCCTTGTATGTAGAATGTCCTAGTTTGACTGCTGGTCCGGTGGCTATTTTCCAGGAAAACTGTTTTGTAACAGCTGGCGCACGTTCCTTGACTTTAGCTCATAGACTATCAGAGTTGAAAGTCTGCCTGTAATCATGTAATGGAGACAGGGCATGTTTTTAACTTGCATAGTGAGGCTGAAGCTATGACAGCAAATATCACTTTCCCTACAGAGAAAGCTATAGATAGGCAGAGAGAAAAAAAGCATTGTGACTGAAGAAAGAAATTCTTCAGTTCTTCTCCCTCATTGAGGGACTGGAAGCCTGTAGGTACATACTGGTGGTACTTGATGTGACTATTTGCCTGTGGGAGATAATTTTCACACAGAAAGATTAATAATAACCAAATCTAATATTTCTCAAAATCAGGAGCTGTTTTCAGTGGGGAAAACAAATTTCTTAGTTGCTTTTTTGGAAGTGGAGCCTTGAAGAGAATCCTTCAGAAAATTAAACTTCAGACAACCAACAACCATCTTTTAATACAGTCTCACATAAATCACACAGGGAGACTGAAATGATAAAGGTTTTTTTTGGAATATGCTGCCCATAACCATCAGATATATCAGATCCAATCTTCAGCCATTGTAGTATTGTAGAGATTGTTGAATGTAATGCTTTTTACAGGTTCTGGTAATCTGACTTTGTGATTTTTCAGGGTGCACAGGAGAGAGTGGTTCACTGGGCAAGAGATGTTTGTGACACATTCAGGGGAAAACAATTAACAGATTTCTTTGTCTCTCTGAGTGTTGCCTCAGTTAGTGGGGTTTGGGGAGGCGCGTAATGGGAAGGCCTGACAGGGTTATTGGCTAGCCCAGGAGCAGCCTGTCTCCTTCACTTCCTCATCTGATCCCTCTCACATGATTTATATTGTTCTAAAAGGACAGGCCAACAATCCAGGACATCTGCAGCAGCTTCCTTGCTTGTCTTTCTGAATTTGAGTTGAGACAGGGCAAATTCTGGCCTCAGAAGGCTGAGCCTGGCTCTAGTTGTCCACCCATTGCAAGCTGTCCTTGCTGCTTGGGGCTGAGAACTAGAGGTTCTGCTCAGCCACGGCAATGCGCTGCCGGACAGGCACACCGTGCATATCCGAATCTGCTTGATGTGTTTGCTTGTGTTTGGGTCCTCAGACCCTCAGTTTTGTTCTCTTGTGTTTCATCCTCCCCTACAGAAGATGGTTAGCTTTCTGTGTGACATGTCCAACTAGCTAGCTACTGAAACAAGACATGATGTTCCAGCATAGATCCAGTCTGCCTAGTGTAAAGAGACAATCTGGGCTCTAAGTCACATAATTAAAAAGGAAGTTGAAAATTATTTAAACATTAGACTTAGCAGAGGAAAGCTGTAATCTGAATGTGTGTTTTAACTCACTGTAAATATTTAGTAGTTGTAGATACATGGAATTAATCCATTGGCTTGGCTTCTTGGAGGTGGGTGCCTTGATATGGTGCGTGAGCTGCACACTCCTTTGACATGTAGGAGGCCATAACCCTGCTGAGCTGCAAGAAAGGGGACCTCATAACCAGTGGGATAGTGGTCTACTTTCTTGCAGTCAGCATATTTGGGTTTGTTATCAGCTGGTCTTATTAAGTCAGGTTTAATGCTTTACTAACTGTAGCTGAGTGGAGGGTGGTTGGCTTAACTCACTGACAGAGTGTTTGTGTCTACCCACAGTACAGCATAGAGACATGTTATGTGATTGTTCTGTGCTGGCCAGAGGTTGGTCTTAACAGAAAAGTTAATTCAAAATATTTCAGTTTTCTGTTGTAGATAATAAGAAATAGAAGTGTTAGATTTTGGGTCATAGTGTACAAAAACACTATGGGAAAAACAGCATGCATTGTTCCTGAAGATAAAAACAAAATAAAGAACAAAACAAAGGCCTGCTGAAGCCAAAGGAGCTGCTAGAGAAAAATATGAAAACCACTTTAAAGAGAAAAAAAGCAATAAGTCAGCATAGCACTAACAGGTAACACAGAAGGTGACAAGTAACATGTCTCTTCAGTACCCCAGACAATGCCTTCTCTTTCACAGCTGTTGTAATTTCATTTGAAGGACATTAGTAGCTTCATCTTTACTGCACTCATGGGAAGGAAGGAGAAGAGGCAGCACCCAGAAGTTATACTTCTCTGAAAGGAAATGTTAAGGGTTATCAGGTAAGCTAAAAAGGTGAAGTAAAAGTGTAGTGCTGTCCTTGGCGTTTGATGTTCAAGCACAAAAAGAGAGAGAGCCAAAGCGGTATATAGTTCAGGTTTTTGTCCTCCCTACACATTCAGTGTCCTCTCTCATAAGGCCCTTCTTGAAAGCAAAGTTTTTGAAGGTATCAAACATAAATGTATCACATAAGCAACCTATCAAAACACAATACCCCTTGTTGGGAAGCCTCCTTTCCTGAACTGCTTTTTGCTGTGCTTAAGATAGCAACATTAAATGTGATTAACAGAACTTTCTTACACACTTAAAATTCTCATCAATTATATAACTTAACACTGTTTCACACCAAGTTCTTTCTTTTAGTTTTTGTGAGCTTCCAGCTCACTTGAAGAATTAAGGTGTTTTCTTCTGGGTTTAAGAGAGTTACTTTTTTCATGCCAGTATTGTACAAAGTCTTGTGTTTACCTTGCAGGCATCTGGATGTTGGTGCCAATGCAATTAATTCTTGTGATGATAAGAGACTGGCTTGTACTTGGTTCTTCTGTTAGCAGGGTGTTTTGAAAGTCTGTTCTGATGTTTGCTGGTTGTTTGTCTGCTATGTTCCTTTCCACATCCTGCTGACTGAGTCTCAGTACCACCTTCATGTTAATGTCCTGAGTTTGTCGTAAGTGTATTTCTGTGATATTTGTGAATAATATGCCCAGCCACTGCTGTGCTATGTGATTGAAGCTTTATCTGATCAACACACGTATCTTCCTCACAAATATATTATTTCTCCTGAGATTACATTTGATCCCAACAGGGTCTCCTGATAGTAGTTTTGAGATGTTGCTAGTTCATCAGCTATTGTATGCTTTGAACTTTGGAAGTCTCAATTTTTGTCTTATCCTTTCACCGTTGGCTCTAATAAGGCTCTTACAACACAGGGACTATAGGCATGCATCTAGATATCAACCTAGTAAGATCTTGTGTAGGAAAGATCCTCTCTATTTTTTCTCATTGAAGTTTTCTGTAATAGGATGGAAATTTTTTCCTTTCTCTACTTGACCAGCTTACACATTTCCTGGTAAATTGATCAAACTCATTGCAAACAAACTAATGTCTATTGTCTGAAATTACACAGTGTGGGATGACATTCATGATGAAACGCTTTACTGCTTTGTTTGGGATGGTCACTGTGGTAGTGTCTGACAGTTCATCTAGTTTCCAGGAGGAGGGTTTTATATTAAACAGTTTAGCATGACCGCAGCCCTTGTTTCAACCAGATCACTTTTTCTCAAGATGCTGCTCTCTTCAGTGCCCTGGACAGACTCCAAGTCAAGGAATAATTTTCTGTCTGTAAAAATCCCTCTCAAAGTTACCAACAGTCAAGTCCTAAAGACTCTTGAATTTAACTTATAAGGTTAAGGAAATATCAGCTTAAGATAATGAGAAGAAAGTTTGAGATGTTTATTCCTTTTTTCTGTTTTTCTAAATTTGAGGAAACAACTTCAGTTTTTATTAAAAATCTGCAAAATGTTTTGGAATGTTGAATGTATTTCTTCTATTTTTTGTCATATCCTCTGTTTCAGGCAGCTGTTGGGGTGTGTATCTCACAAATCAATCTGTACTTCTATCATGAAAAAAAAAGTTACGGTGTTGAACTCGTACATCATCCTGTAAATAATGTTTTCCTGTGTAATGAATTATCAATTTAAAATAGCTTTATTTGTTTGTTTAATAGACATTTTGATCAAAAGTTCAATTAAAAAGAATGTTCAACAAAAAAGAAATGTCTCACTTCTCATTTCTTCATTTTTCACTGACTGAATGGAGACTGTTTCCATGAAAATAGTTTCAAAATAAGATTTTATCTTTTTTTTTAATTGCATAACTAAAATTGACCAGTCATCTCCAATATTTGAGTAAAAGGTTCGCAAAAGGTCTGCAGTGAAGAAGGAAGGTATGATTTGTGAGTAAAATTTGGCTTGTATTTGAGTAAAGATGCCTGTTTATCACGACTACATGGAATCCCGAGTCACTGTGAAAAAAACATGAACAAATGCACATTGTCAGTTTCATGAGAATGAAAAGGAAATTAGGAAATTTAAGTATGCATTATACTGTATGGAACAAAATAGTTAAAGGTTGACATGTTAATTTTTGGAACGAGAAAAATGGAATTAGTGACAAGTCCCTTTGAGATCCTTTGGGATGGAAGATGGCACACAGTGGCAGGATGCACAGTATTTGCTGTATTATTATAATCTTTCTAATTGTTCAGAGAAATAAAATGTACTTTGCTTGCCATCCTGTCCCTCAAATTTCCATCCCCTCTTCGAATATGCATTTGAACAGTATAAAATGATGTTTTGGCAAGCCGTGTTGAAGATAATTACACAGACACTTTATTTAGGTCAAAGCAACTGGGACTATAGTTTCTTCTTCCAAGTTCCTAGAGATTGTTATTTTTGTGGAGGGGTCATCTGCATAACTTAGAAATGAAGAGGCCCTTGCATTGTATATGAGGCATAATTTTGTTTCTTTTTCTCTGTTTGCCTTTGATCTGCATAGAATGAGGAAAACCTCCTCCAGTTTGAATTTCAGAATTACACAGATTCTGAGTCTGAAGAATCACAGCATGCTGGAAGAAAAGGGAGCGCAGGTTAATCTTCTGTAATGCCTTCTGTACAAAAGGAAGGAAATATCTTTATAGCGTGTTGCAACAACAAGTGCATTGTGTGTGCATGTGCACACGTGTGTATGTGTGCACGCATGCTCATGTCTTCCACTCTGTGGTTGGAGTTGGCACAGAGAAACAAACTAATAAATAAAGCTCTGACGGCTTGTGTTAATCATTGCTACTCTTGGAAAACCACTTTCGTAGGCTTTAGTTTGTAAATCTCATGCATTACTCAGATGTTTAGTGCTCTCCTTCTGGGGAAACATTTTGTAAACCACATGTGTTGCTTCCCTTCTGTAAACAGAGGAGGAGAACCTCATTTTGGGGTTCCCCACATTTACAAGGTAAATTTGTAAATTTGCAAAGGCCAGTCCCAGACTATGCAGTGAAAGTTACAATTGCTGTTGCATCCTAAATAGAACATGAAGCTTGTTTTAAAATAAAATATCCAGTAAGCTAGGGATCTTGTGTGATGTGTAAGCAAAAGAAAAGCTATGGCCATTCACTCATCATCCAATTCAGTGATGTTCCACAAGTGGGACATTTGTCTTGCTCTTTTTTCATGCCAAAGTAACAGCCTCAGTGTGATGGAATGTCATATATATTTATAGTTTACAAATAGTTAACTGTGATCTCTTCCTGCTTTTTCACTAGGTGTATTCTGATGTGTTCCATATAAAATTATTAAATAACAGGACAACATGGGTGTAACTCCTTTAGTTCTTGACATTACAATAGACAATTTCCCTATGTTTTCGAATAGGTCTTATAGAATACCTGTATTCATATTCATCTCTATAGAAGCATAACCATATATTTTATGTGTATATGTTGTGATTTAACCCCAGCTGTTAATGAGCACCACACAGCTGCTCATTCACTCCCCCCCCCCAGTGGGATGGGGGAGAGAATCAGGACAGTAAAGGTGAGAAAACTTGTGGGTTGAGTTACAGCGTAATAAGTAAAGCAAAAGCTGTGCATGCAAGCAAAGCAAAACAAGCAATTAATTCACTGCTTCCCATGGGCGGGTAGGTGTTCAGCCATCTCCAGGACAGTAGGGCTCCATCACATGTGACTGTTATTTGGGAAGACAAACACCATAACTCTGAATGTCTCCCCCTTTCTTCTTCTTCCCCCGGCTTTATACACTAAATATGACATCACATGGTATGGAATATCCCTTTGGTCAGTTGGGATCAGCTGTCCCAGCTGTGTCCCCTCCCAGCTTCTTGTGCACCCCCAGCCCACTCACTGGTGGGGTGAGGAGCAGAAAAGGCCTTGACTCTGTGTGAGCACTGCTCAGCAGTAACTGAAACATCCCTGTGTTATCAACACTGTTTCCAGCACAAATCCAAAATGTAGCTCCATATCAGTTACTGTGAAGAAAATTAACTCTATCCCAGCCAAAATCAGCAGAGTATATTATTATATCTGTGTAAAAAATAATGTGTTTATATGCTAGTTTAGAATATTTATTTATAAATATAATAAAATGTCAGAAAAGCTCTTACGGTCTTAAGAGTACAAGTGGAAAATAGGGGGGTTTTTTTTGTATTGTCACAGAACTCTAAAAATCCTTCCGTAAAACTGCAGCTGTGTGGTGCTCTTTGGCTGATAGCCTGTGCAGTGGAAGGATGGCACCAGGCTCTTGCTGTTACTTGCCAAATGATTCCCCTCTTGGCTCAATGCTGGAAGAATATTGTTCTTCGGTTATCCTAGATATTATATATATATATAAACTACGTTAATTTTTGGAAAAGAATGGAAGCTTTTTTTAATCTGAAGCAGGAGAAATTTATCATATAATTAAGTAAGGATGTCTTCGTGTGTGTTCTTTTGAAAATATATGTGCCACAGGGACGTTGAGGTCCATAAAGTCTTATGTTACTTATTCTTCAGAATTGTTTTCCATTCTTATATTTCCTACCTTATGATAGGTGTAGAAGGAGAGGGATCATCTATAGAACAAAAAGAAAAGAAGAAAAGGAAAAAACTTTGCTAAGACGATAGAAGTTTGTACAGTCCTTTATTTACCCAATCAGAGGACTATGTGGCTGTCCTGTGAAGTGGAATAATTTAATTAGGAGATGGTACAAGTATTCAACCAAAGTGCTACAGCTAAATTCTGTAATTGCCACATGGAGCATCAACTGTGTCATCTTGTATGCTGTCTGCTCCTATAAGATTGCATCAGTATGATCTATTGTGCCATCAATATTACTTCTCATTTTCAATGGGAACTCCAGTGAGACTCTGCAACCTTGCCAGACTGCTGAATAACTTGGAGTTGAGTTTGTTACAATAGGATCCATTATTATAAAGGAAAATTATTAAAAGTTTCATCTGTCAGAATTAACTTTTGACTAGCGTTCATTCAGTAGTTTTGATTGAAATATCCCATGATCCAGAGAGACTGTGTTTTAAAATGAAAACGCAATTCAATAGTGGTAACTGCAAAAGAGTTATATAGAGGGAGGAATCCTCCCTAAATCCTTGTCTGTTCATGTCTACACATCTACGGACAGGATGGTATAAGTACCCAGAGATGCTGAAATAATTTTGGAGAGTCATTCAAAGTATCAGCTCAAGAAAGGTGAAGGGGACATTAGGAATGATTTGGTAAAGAACAAGGGAAAAATCAAAAGCATCATTATGTTATTATGCATGTTCACAACATATGTGTATCTTAAATACTGAATGCAGTTGTGGTTATCCTGTCTCAAAAGGGACAAAGGTAACCTGAAAGCGGTACAGAGAAATGTGATGTGTTTTACCAGATGTAGGAACGCTTTCCTTATACTGTGGACTGAAGAGAGTTGGACTTCTTAGCTTGGAGCAGAACTTCTGAAGGGATGTGACAGAAGTCTATTAATATAACTAATATTGCAGAGTATGTGATTAGGGAAAGATTGGGCTCTGTTTTTCACAATCCAGTGAAATTACTAGGTTTAACACAAGGAAAACCTTCCTTTTTTGTGCAGTGCATAATCAAAACAGATAAGAGGATACAGTGGAAGTGAAAAGTAAAAATGAGTTAAGAAAATAATTAGACACTTCAAGTCCAGCAGTGGTTGTTAAATCATATGTTTCAGAAGCAAACTCTGCTTCATGAGGTCCTTAAAACTGATGGAGGGATACTTGGCAGGTAAACTGGAGATGAATCCCAGCCTGGAGCTCCAACTCTGCTGCTTCCCCAAGCATCCATCGCTGGGCACATTGCCATCTGATCCAGAATGGCTTTTATGTCTTAAGTGTCCAGTGCTTAGAAATCTTGCCTTATACTAGATTTGCTTTATTACTTTTATTAGCTTCTTCTTTACCACCTTGAGACCTTTTGTGTGTTGCTCTTCCCACTGTTTTAGGTCCAGTCAGACAAATCTGGGAGCCAGTCCTTGTGCTAATGGGCTTGAGTATATAAACAAGTTGTGGGAGAGACCGCAGGAGCCTGGAGAGTGACTTGCTCTTCCTCACACAAGGACTGAGTGCTAGTCAGAAATAACTTTATCTATTTGTGGTGAATTCTTGACCTTGTTAAAATCAATGGCATAACTACCTTTGGCTCCAAAAGAGTTAGCTCTTCACCCTTTGTAATGAAAATTCTGTAGACATTAGTTAGTATACTGTACTCTGAATTATGTTATATATTAGAATAAGCTAGTCCAGGCTAGAAAAGTAATTAAAGAGTGCTCTTTTCAATTAATGGGAGCCTATTTACCTTACCATCAGAAACTCTGGACTGCTTCCATCACTGTGCGTGATACTTATCACAAGCTGTCTTGGTGATTATGCAGTACAGAGCTGCAACTCTGAACTCACAGAGCACTCTGAGAACCCAGGAGAGGCAATAGACAGCCCTTAAGAGACAGTGTGCATCTAGACAAATCAGTGTTAAAATGAGTTCATTCATTTTTCAGGTATACAGATATCCTGCCTTGCATGCTGGTACTCCAAGTCTCACTCTCTAAATTTTCTACCTGCATAAGTTAACTTCAGCATGGAAAACCCCTGGGGAATATAGCAGTTCCTGTGAAAGGGGGACCTGGATGTTCTTGATTATGAGATGTATATCTCAAATAGAGTACGAATGATTTTAATCCAGATTATGACATTTGTATTCTTTTCAAGTTAGTCTGCATAAGGGAAAACTTATTAACAACTCAAATCTATGGTAGAAAAATTATATTCCATATGAAGATAAAAATCTTCAAGTTAATTTTAAATGTTACATATTTTGGTTTTTTTCTTGGTTTACTTTTTCTTTATGAGATTTTTCTTGTCCCAGTGCGTTTAATGAATAATAATCTTAAATCTTCAAAATAACAATAGCACTTGGATTTTTTTCCACACTAACTGGACTGCATTTTTTGAACACATGCTACAGATTTGGAGCCACATCATTGTGAAAACTGAATCAAAGGATCTTCGTTGATTTACACAGTCTGAAGATTTTTCTCTGTGCTCTGGGCTTTGCTGCTAGCCCCAGATTTAATGGTACAAGAAACCATAAGAGTTTCCAGCAACACTGTATAACTGGCTCTATGCTTCCAAAACCCAGGAGAAGAAGAAAGACAAATGGTCCAGAGAATATTAGTACTAGAAATTGGTTTAAATTTAGTGGTGCAAAGTGCAAAGTACTTCACTTAGGACACAATAACAATAATTTCTGCTAGAAAAGGGAGACTCATTTAGATGGAAGACAAATATCTGCATCTCAAACATTACAGACTAATACACAGAGATGTGCCTAAGCCATTGGAAATGATGTGGCTGTGAAAAAAGCAAATGAAATCCTGGGTAAGACATACCTAGTAGAAGTAGCAAAATATTAATGATACTGCATATGGCATGAGAAAGATCTCTGGAACAGAGTGTACATTGCAATTCTGTTCACTTTTACTGAGTAAAGTTTAAATTAAATGGGGGGAAAACATACAGGTGAATCTACTGGGAAGAAGACAAGGAAGCAACCTGTCTCAAGAAAAAGAGATGGAAAGAGCTCGGTAAGAGAAGCTACTGTCCTGCCTCAGCCTTCCTGCCCGAGAGCATTATTTCTAACTTCACAAGCGAAAATGGGATCAGTATCACCCAGACCACCATTCTGTGGTCAAACAATGGCTGTGAGCTACATATAGACCCTAAAAACAATCACCTCTAAAGTCCTTTGAGATTTCACAGCTTGCTTTCTTACACATGAATTTTAATACATCCATCAGTCTTCTTTAGGTAGGAAAAGTAGCATACAGTATGCAGCACTGAAACTATTTCCTACTTGCTCTCCATATGGATGCCGTCAGAGTAAGCTGCTTCACATAAAGATATTCTTAGTGGGAGCATAACAGCACCTGCATGAGGACTGAACAGGGATTAATTCTCCCTAACTGTAGGTGCCTAAGGTGCTTCACATAGAAGCCTAGTCATATCCAGAGGGAAATCAGATCTTAGGTGGGTTGAAACACCTTGGGGAGATGTCTCTCTTGACTAGGTACTGTGATTTGGCACTCCAGTTTGGTGTCTCAGACAGTGTCTCTGTAAAATCTCATAGGTGAATCCCTCCCCTTCGTGCAGAATTGCCAGTGCGCTGCAAATTCTCACCTTAACGTGAATCAACTTCAACATGAAGATGAAGCCCGCATCAAAGAACAAAATCAGTGGTTGCTTTGTCACTGATTTGAAGGCAAGAGGATTTGGTTTAAATTAACATTCCTACCCAGAATATGGTTTCTTAAAATGTATACATTGCCGTGAATCCCTTCCTCTCAGGGCAAGAAGTTAACTGGTACTTAACCAGTTCTAAGTTTCTTTACTGGTCGCTTCTACATGATTAATTCTAGCCTCTGAGGAAGAATTACTTCCAGGTTGACTTTTCCACCGGTTGGAAACTCTCCTGTCAGGACTATGAAGCTGTCTCCCAAACAATTTAAAAATCTCTTTGATGTAGCCTGTATCTTGTTCTAGCTGCACAGTAAATATCTGGGAAATTAAACTCTCCAATGGGGAGGGTATCCTGTGGTTACAAGTATCTTGAGAGTTGGTCCAAGAATTATTATTCTTGCTTTCCTCCAGTCTTGGTGATCTATAGCGTTTACCTCCTGTAGATTCGCCTTTGATTTTCATTCCTTTTGTCTTTATCCAAGAATTTCACTACCCTATTCTCCATTTTCATATTGTCATCTGCTGGCACTGGAGATGTTTTTCACATACAAAACCAACCTCCTCTGTTGTATCTCTTCTATATAAATTGAACCTGTCCGTACTGATATTCTGGTTATGAGAATAATTTTACAAGGTTTCACTTGCACTCACACTTTCCATTATTTAGTGATACTTCTAGTTCTTCTTGCTTCTTTCCCATACAGAATTTCCATTCGCATAAAGCCACTTTATGACTTTAGTACTTTTATTATTCATCTTCCATTTCAGAGCCTCAACTTCTGTCTTATTTTGTGTGTTAAAAGCACACACTTGATTCTTTGGATTAAGTAAAGACTTCTCCTTTCAGCTTGCTTTAAAAGCCCAATAACAGGACAGTTTTGTACCTGAGAAGTTGTCACTCTCTCTGTTTTAGTGGAGACCATTTAAGTAAAGCAGCCATCCCTTGTCACAGAAGATAGCTGAATGCTATTTGATTCTAGGATCTTTTTCTCCGTTCTGTGGGAGAATACAGTCATTGGTGTCTCATATCTGTCTTTTCTTCGCCAATGCATTGTGTTGGAAGGCTCTGAGAAAAAATCACCTGGGTTGATTTCAGCTTCGTTTCTTTCCCTGTTTCTTTTCCTTGATCTCCGAGGAGGTCTTTCATCTTCCCTAAACAAAATTATAGTTGTTCCTTAAGTCAGAGATTGCTTATCAGAAAAAAAACCTTCCTTCTAAAGAAATAAACAAATAGAACAAAACTAGACCAAAATGAAACAAATGTTTCACATTTCTGCAGTTATCAGTATGCTAATGTCCATGCTCTGCAGTATATGCTGTGGAAATACTGTGGTATTACTGTGGAAACAGTGATGTGGGTTACTAAAAGAAATATGATCTACTGTCAAATAGCTGCCAAAAAAAGAGGGGTCAATTTCTTGATGAGCTGCCTTATTAAAAAGAACAGCAGAGAAACTGAAAGTCCAACCTGATTCATATTGCTGCAGATTTTGAAGGCTGAGCTCAAGGCATCATAACAAAATCGCAGCCCCAGCACTCCGGGAGACGTTCCTGGGCTGTGCAGGAACACTGAAAGGATAAGCAGAAATATTATTTGTATTTTAACAGATAAATGTCAGTTAGCTGTTTTCCTGTTTTAACACGGAATTTGAATGATGATTCCTGAGTTTCTCTGAGGTTGGTTCATTTAGCAGCACTCTTTGATATTTGTGAAATGCCAGCTTTCTATGAATATAGGAGTTTGGCAAAGAGCGAGAGAACTATTCATTAAAATTCAAAAGTACATAAATGACAAATAAGGAAGTAATTTAGAGGATGTATTTGGCATGTGGGGTGTGGAAACCAACCAAGTAGCCTACTGCAACTTTGACTATATTTGAAGTTATGTATTTAACTCATCCTTCTGATCCCGGGCTGGCTGCAGTCTGCAGAGGAAGTGTTTTCAGTCCTGTGAGAGGCACCAGGTGTGCTTTGTACTGAGGTTAAGTGATGGCCTCCAGACATTAGTGAGGATAGGGTAAAGGCTGAAGAGCTGGGCAATCTGCTGCTCGTGCTCCATGGGACTGATGGAAAGTCACAACACTGACATAACCAGACGATAAATAGGGTAAATAAAGTGACATAACCAAGAGCTTAATTTTTTTATATCTATTGCCACATGAGGCCGGGAATGGGTGTTGTCCAATCAATGGCAATTTTTTCTCAAGAAGGGATGAAGGCAACACATTGTTATCTTTTCACAAGGATTAGAAGGGCTTGCCTTGTCTCTGTTGTGCTTAGAGCTGGCCTGACTTTGGGTATCACCTTGAGTAGGGCAACCTGAAGAGGCTTTTTGCCCTGCTTGGGCCAGAAGCCTGGGATGCTGAATATTTGTTGCTATTTGTACTTGGAATAGACAGATGAAACCCACTCTGGAATCACCTGTACACGTCAACTGCACTGTTGGCACATAGAAACAGAGTGATTTCTACTCAAGCTCATATTATTTACCAGGCAAAAAAACATCTCAGAGGCATCAAAGCTTCCTTTGCACGAGCAATTGTCTTTGCATGCCACAATGATTGTGCAGACTGCATTACAGATCTGTGTTGCTGCCTTGAGTTTGCAAACATGCCTTAGCTCCCTTTTCACAGGCAGTCGCTTGCATGGGAAAAAGCTAATGAGTTCACAGGCAAGGTTTGAAAATACGCAGTACCACGAAAAAATACTGCAGAAGCTATCTACTCTGCTCACAAAGAAAGAGAAATATCAATCTATTGTTCCTTCTAATAAGCTCATGGAAGGAATTAGCTTTACTGGCTTGTGTGCCATTTTAAGGTACACAAAATGCACGGCAACTTCATTGTTCACAATGGTAATTAAGTCACTACATTATCTCATCACAGTGAGTCACTTAACTGGCATCACTGTTGCAAGATGGGAAAATTTACCAAGCTGGAAAATTATGGGTCACATTAACTCCTAGTGTAACATTCAGAAGTATTATGCCCGGAATACATTTGGCCCATCCTTTATAAATTAGATTGTGTTTAATGTGCTTCAGAGAGGAGATGAATCAGACCTGCTGTTTGAAAAAAAAAAGAAGAAAAAACCTGTCTCATGTTTTAGTTTGCCCATTCCTTAGGGCAAATGGCTGCTGAAGTTGTGGAAATAATCCCTTGTTTTTCCAGAAATGGTCTACCTGCAGCTTCAGCAGTAGATCACCAAGAGAGTGTATCTTCTGTACCAGGTCATGGGAGTTCAGTGCAGAGTTGTACAGTAAAAAGAGCATGCCTGCAGTCTCTTAAAGACATCAGACTGCTGTAAGTCAGCCATGCACATGGCCCTGAAGGGATATCTACACGGTACTTAAAGCTATAACACCACTTGCAAAGGTCTGAGACAGGAATCAAGCCTAAAATGTACAATTACATCTGAGATGTGTTTTAAACAGGCTGTGAATATCTGTTTTTGAAAAGCCCCTGTGACTGAGTTTTCCTTTTGACCGTTATTTTTTTTTTAAAGGAAGGAAAACAGAAACTGTTGATACTATAAGAGTTTTTACTGATGACTTGCATTACCCCTGAGTGACAGCTCCTTAATTCAATTGCAGGAAAATATGGACATCATGCCCAGGTAAACACTCATTAGCTTCTCTTGACAGCTTTTTTTAAATTAGAGAAAAAAAAATGGCACTCCGAGTTGCTGCCAAGTTTGTCAGCTCTGATCTTGTCCTGACTCTAAGCCCAAGGAGCATTTACCAGGTTTTATTTCCGAGGACACTGATGAGCTCAACACCAAGTGCATGCTGCTGTCTCTGGCAGGCTCCGGGCTCCAGTGGCCACCACCGCGGTGGCATTCCCAGTGGTGATGTTCCCTGCGGTGGCATTCCCGGTGGTGGCATTCCCGGTGGTGGCATTCCCAGTGATGGCGTTCCCAGCTGAGAAACGTGTGGAGTGAAACCCCTGGGTGGGTGCAGAGCAGTGCTCTTGGGTTTCAGTTTTGTGGAAAGAGTTAAGTGTTAAAGACGAGGGTTCAGGGAAGGAGAGCCTGTGCCTGTTGAACTTGTTTTTCTCTCCCCCGGAGCTGCCCAAGTTTACAGTGTGTGGCGCTATCTGTAGGGCTTCTGACAGCAATAAAAGGGAGGCAGAGAGGTTCCCTGACAAAAGCCTGAAACCCTGGTATCTCTTTTGTTTTCACCCCAGTCTATGGCCACTGACATTACTCCCTTACACCATGGATGGATAATAAGCCCCCTTCTCAGGAACAGAAAAGCTCTTATACATTTTAATGTGACCTTAGACAGTGCTTTTCAGAAATCACAGGCACATCTGACTACACTTGAGGTTGAATTGAGCTAATGGCATTCACCTCATCTTTAGATGCAAAATTGGAAGATAAAAAGACCTTGATGTGAAAAGGAAAGGGGGGTTGTGGGGAGCGGGGGTGGGGGAAAGAGAAGCAGATTAGAGATATTGCTTAAAAATCTTATGATTGCTAGTTGATAACGAAATGTCTCCTTCTCTTTCTAAAAACCCTATGGGCTTGCAAGATGTCCTTGCGCTTTTATTTTTAATGATAGAATCTTTTTATTCCCTGGCCAAGGAAATTTCAATGTTGCTGCATATGTGGCCAGGAGATACGTTGACCTTTAGCAAATCTTATTTTTAAAATCAGATGGAACAGTTATTGCAATATTCCAGCCCTGTAAGATTAAAAAAGAGCTTTCTTCCTCTGTAATCAGACGTGGATTAAATTTATTAAAGGTGCAGTATCTCTTTTTTAAATGACACTTGCCAGTCATACAGAATTCTAATAAGCTATTTGAAGATTTTGTATGCTCCTGCTTTTATTTTATTTTATTTTTTTTTAAGCTGAAACCATGGCATTCTAAAAAGCCTGGAATAACTTATTTGACTAGCAAAGAAACTTGATGTTAACAGGAGAAGGGCAGCAGACAAAAGAAAGCAGCTGAAACCTTAATGAATGATAATGCTGAGCAATGAAACATGCAAAGGAGCATGCAACAAGGAAATTCAATGAGGAAAATACAATTTAAAGACCAAAGTAAATCTACTCAGTGAAAAGGTGTAACCGGCACAGAAAAAGGCTTAAAAAATAAAGTGGTGAGTTAGTTATAATAATTTCAGTTCTATTCCTGAGCAGAGCTGTCTGCCTGTTGGGTGCATATGCACATTTGAGAATGTGAGACCAGTCAGTTCTATCTGAATGTGTTTGTATTTGCTAAGTATGAAGAGTTGCTTGGGGTTGTCCAAAATACAAGGAAAGCTATAATCCTTTCTCTTGGGAGTGTACAGACTGACTAGATGGTTTCTTTGACACTGTTACTGAAATTTTCAAAGCAAATTTGGAGAGTTATTCAGCAGCTTCTATTAAAATGAATCTATTCTGAGTCTTCCTTGACAATCTTAACCTCTAAGTATGGGTGCAAAAACACTAATGGCACAGGAAATTTGGAGTGTACAAGTACACTCAGCAGAAGTTTATTGTTAAGCATATCCAACCTTTCAAAATCATTAGTAGAGTCCTAATTAGGACTCTGATCTATGGTCTCTGATCTATGGTCTCTGATTGTATCTAGCAAGGGAGTCTTTCTATCTGACCTACCCAGTTCTACTTAGCCAAAATTTTTGCTGGTTCTGAACCTGCTTTGCAGAATCAGTCTCAATGTCTGATAAACGGTGTGAATCTTCACAGATGGCCTCCTGGAAAAAAGAAAAAAGCCAGTGCTGTACTGCCATATGCAGAGCACTGGGTTGCGAGCAGGGCTGCAGCCTCGGGGTCTGGCTGGGGGTCTCGCTCGGGATGGTGGTAGAGGTGCACCAGGGTCACTGCCCCTTCCACACCAGTGCAGGGAGAATCTGTCCAGCACCAGGCACTGTCAAAGCACCTTCCAGCACCCCACCCTCAACTTCCCAGTTCCCTTTCTTGTTTCTATCCCTTATTCCCCAGGAGATGCCTGTTATTGGAATCACATATGATAGTGTGACACATAGAGCCAAATGTATCCCCAGGGTAACTTTCCTGACACTAGCAGATTAGCATGTGCAATAAATTTGGCCATTCTCGTGATGCAAAAACTCTTCTTTTTATCCCTAAATAAACATTAATTAAAAATTTTACATACATAAAATATATGAAAGGAAAAAAATACCCAACTGCTCCTATATTAACATTACAAAAAATATCACTTACAACAGCAAAAGCTAGGAAATGAAGTAATTCAAGCTAGTCTGGAAAATTGAAGCATCAATGCCAGCTAACAGGAGCTGAGAATTAACTACCTGACTGAAATTTGTTAGTCATATTATTCCCTTGTGATTTTCATTATACACAGGAAAACAGCCCTACTTCGTATGTGTGATTTTTTAAACCCAGATGCTTTAGGAGCCTTAAAACTTGTAAATCAAAACCAGGAGAGATTTTTATCTTTTCTTTCTTTCTTTCTTTCTTTCTTTCTTTCTCTCTTTCTTTCTCTCTTTCTTTCTCTCTTTCTTTCTCTCTTTCTTTCTCTCTTTCTCTCTTTCTCTTTCTCTCTCTCTTCCTCTCCCTCTTTCTTTCTCTCTTTCTCTTTCTCTCTTTCTCTTTATCTCTCTTTCTCTCCTTTCCTCTTTCCTCCTCTGCTTTTTTCCTTCTTTCTCCTTTTTTCTTTCTCCTCTGCTGTAGCTGATGGGAGTGCTTAACATTAGGCCAGTGTTCTTGTCATAATTTTCTAAATAAAAATTATTATTATTAGAGGGTGGTCCATTATTTCCTATGTTTCAAAATGTATTTTAAATTGCTTTTATGATGTTGTACAATGCCCCAAGCACTTCAGTAGGAGAGCACTTTATAAATAAAATTATTATTATTATGCTTAGTGCACATGTCAGCAAGTGTTCATAAGAAACAAGTGACTGGTACCCTTGCCCTCCAGAGACTGAGAGCGTTATTTCTTTAACTTGACTTTCACTGGCCTAAAGTCTGGGTAAGAATTAGAGTCACTTCTAATCTTGTTCTTCCTATTGGCACAAGAAAATGAGCTGTCATTGAGTAACACTGGCAATGAAGGGCCATTTTTATAATTCCTTCTACTCATATGCTGTAACCACATTCCCCCTTTTTAATTTAAGGATGTAAAGTTGTCAAATGGGAAAAAAAGAGCTTTTAAAAATTTCAGTGGGACCTTCTGGAAGATTCACGTGTTGAGTGCATGGAAGCGTGGGTGGACTGGCAGAAAGGCAATCTTAGATTGTGTTAATGTTAAAGCTTAATAAGCAGTTTGGTGCAGTATATGGAGAAGGTGTTGGTCCTAGTTCTCATTGTGTAATTTTTGAAATTTGCAATTCTTCAATAGATACTTTTTTTTTATTTCCTTTAGATGAACTTTAAAGAAAAATGATAATGTAAGCACTGCTAGTTACTCTAGGTTGGGATTTAAGATTACAGCATTTAGTAAGATTATATATTTGATGAACAAGGCGAGGTGGTGTGTGTCAGCCTTTGAAGGGGTTACCTCGCTTAGGAAGTGAGTATTAACAGCATCTCAGCCCTACCAAGATTAATGTCAGTGGAATCAAAACTGGCATTAGCAGAGCACTGTTGTCAGGAAGCTCACAACAGTTCAATAACTTTAACACACTGGATAGATTTCAGTGTGTGTGTCAAAGACTAGTACTGCTTAAAAAGGCACGTGGCAAGTAGGAAGTTTTACTATAAAGATCATAAAAGATTTGAATACCAAATGTACAAGGGTTGCGTATTACTTGTGGGTATGTTGAAAAAAAAACCAACACCTTTTTTTTTTCTTTTTTTTCCTGATTTCCCCTCTTTTTTTTTTTTTTGGGTTTTAGATGGGGATTCCCATGTATGAAGAATTAATACAGGTGTCTAATACAAGCTGTATATCTAGCCTCTCATGTACATCCATAGCTGTCAATGAACCTAATGAGGAAACGTGGTTTGTTAGCTAATGATAATAGGACGGATATGTAAGAGAGGGATGAAAACTGCTTTTGATGGGTTTGTTAAACACGATACTGTATGTCTCGGGTTTGATTTTCAGTTACTTTAATGTTTCTTTACTTTTTCAGTGGCAATATTAGAGAGTTCAAGCATTATGAAAAACTAACTGTAAATGACCTTTTCCTAACTATAAAAACCCTTCACTGATCTTTGAAGCCAGAGGAACCCTGATGAAAGCCGGTGATAAGTACATACAAATGTATATTTAGGGGCACTTACAGAATTGCATACGACGGCCGTCCTCTTTCCCACCTCCTTCCCTGAAGGAAGGAACAAACCCAGCCCGCGCTCCCAGCTCGCAGCCGTACAAAGGCCGCGGTCCCCCCGCACCCCGCGGCGCAGCGGCGCTCAGAGGCTCCGGCGGCGCAGCTGCAGCGCGAGCCGGGCGCGGNGGCCCCGCGCCCTGCCCGGCCCCGCGCCCTGCCCGGCCCCGCGCCCTGCCCGGCCCCGCGGGGGTGGAAAGCTGGAACCGGAGCTGTTGTTGAACCGTCTCCGGAGCTGCTCTCCTCTCCCCCCTCCCAGCCCATCCGACAGCCGGGATTGCCGGGTTTTAGGAGTGATGTAAACTCGGAAATATTTTATTTTTCGGCTTGCTTGGTCAGACCTTTTCGAGCTGAAAGCGTGAGGCTGTGCTCTGTCTAGCGCCTCGGCCCAACTCTCGTTCACCGAAGTGCACGCACCGTGCGATTCCTATTCGGAATCGGGAGCTGTAACTTGACAAAAACAGTAGTGCTTCTTGGGAGGAACTCGGGATTAATTTCTGCGAAACAAATAGCAGTTTAGCCAAATATAGGTAGTACGTTGTTCCACGTGAATTTGTAGGAGTGGTAAGTTTGGAGATGTCTGTGTCTTTGGGAGAGGAAGAGAAATACTTCCTTGGAGAGGAGCGTTTGTTGTTACTGTCGTTCTGTTAATTTGTGTAACTAAAATATGAAACCTTAGAAAGCTACAATGAAATTATAAAAAGAGGATGGTGTGTTTATTTGCCTCTGGTATAGGCTTTTTATAAATAAGGGAATTTGGCTGCAAATGATTTGAAGTAATATTTTAACACAAGCCTTAAACCACCAACACTGTTATTAACCATTCCCACGCTTCTCTCTCTACATATCTACAGATATTTTTGCAGTCTTTGCCTTTGTGGAAACATAGTCCTTTTCACAACTTTATTTTCTGTAAATTACTGGGATTTGAAAACCTAAATCTGACTCTGCTCTGCAGTTTGCTACTGAAAATCCAGAACTGGGAAGGAAAGATAAATAAATAAATATAAAACTATTTGCTTTAAATGCGTGAAGTGTTCCAATAATTTTAAACAGTTTAATTTAAATTTTAAACTGCAAATCTCCAACCTCTAATCACTTCTGAACTGAAGTGGTTTTAACCAAATGTGAAGTGCTGCAGAGTTTGAAATGATTATGCCTGGAGTACATGACTGTAAACTTTGGAGAGGGTTTCAAACTATCTTTTTTTTTTTCTTTTTTTTTTTTTTTTTTAAATAAGCACTTGCAAAGCATTGGACTATTCCTGCTGAAGAAGGCGAGAGGCTGAGAGGGAAGCTCCGTTAATACTGCAAGCCCAAACAGTGAAAGGATAGAAGCATTTGAAAGTTTTCAGAGGTACAGTGTTCAGTGTCAGGCTGAGGCAGGCTTAGAAAGCCCTTCCCAGCCCGAGAGCCCTGGTGAGGCTGGTGGCATGCTGAGCTGTGAGTGCAAGGCAGGGAGAGTGCTGGGGGGGTCTGTGGTCCCCGGGCTCCTGTGCTGCGGGAAGGCAAGCCTCGGTGAGGCTCTGTGGAGAGGAAGGTATGTGTGCAGCAGAGGGATGGTTAACACTTTGAAATTTGCAGCTATGTTTTTAGGACTCTTTCCAGAATTAGTTTCTCTTCAACATTTTTATTTTAGGGCTTTCAGTCTTTGCATTATGTGTTTTTCCTGTTTGAGGGAGAGAGTAAGAAACTTAAAGTAGAACTCAGAAGCTGGTCCAGAACTCAGCTCCAGCTGGAAAAACACATGTGCTGGCATTCAGCTCCTGTAAGCTCCTTTCTGACTATTTTGAATCCTGGCATTGTTACAATAGGCAAGGGAACAGCCATGATAGCCCAGGGTGACAAATTGTTCGGTCTCGTGCATATATGTTTTTGCCTGGCTGGTTTTTATTAGCATGTAAGCATCGTCTGCGGACTGCGCATTCTTTCCCTTTCATTTGCATGACCCCATCCAGTTCAGATGACTGACAGATTCACTATGTGATTTCCAGCTTTTGATGATTAACTTTTTGACAGCGGTCCTTATCTTTTATTTAATATTATTGTGACGATCATAACAAAGGGCTGCATGTCAGGCAGCCTGGAAATCAGACTGGGTGCTGCCTCCTTAACTCTGGTGATAACTTTATGTTGATTTAACAACAAAACAGTACACAACTTTATGGGTTAAATGAGGAAAAAGGGAGACAACTGCCAAGTTTGATTATTTGAGTTACTGTTTTTTTTTTTTTTTTTTTTATGTCACTAGGTAGCTATTTTATGCCCTGCTCCTTCAAGGACTTTGGTGTTTATTTAACTTTCCTCAGGTGAGTAAATCTCATTGATTTAAGCGGGACTACACATGTGTGTGTAAGGGCCAGGGCCTTATTATGCAGAGAGGATGTAAATAAACATCAACTTTTTCCCCTTTGGTTAGAAGGAGACTCTTGTAAATGAATGAAACCAAATGAACAAACAGAAAACAGATGAAAGAGAAAACATCCCGTCTTCCTGAAACAAAAACGTTACATGCATCACTTCAGATTTGGCAGCCTCTTGTCTCTTGCAGTCTCTGTTTTTGTTTGCTTAGCGATGGCTGAATTACTATTTTTGATACCACTTAGGACCATGTGCTAGAAAAGAGTTCTCATCAAAGCATCCCTGTGGGACTGGACAAGATCTCTCAAGCACGCTCCACGCTCTCCAGCAGGGACGATGGGGGAAAGCGGCAAGGGGTAATTTTTGCTGTGCAGCCCCTCTTTTGCATAGGAATTTGCATGAAAGACATAAACACGCTTTGCGTGTGCAAATCAGAAATAGCTTCTTGTTGGGCAATTGCCAAGGAGAAAGGCTTTGACTTTGCAGCTTGCTCTCACTGCTGGTCTGAGCTTAAATCTCTGCTCCTCCAGGTGATTATTAAATTATCCATGTCTATTGCTCTATGTTATAGGTGATTTTTGTTCAGTTTTGTTGTCTTTCCTGAGGGTAGGCACTGGTAGAAGGACACTAGATGCAGAAGACTGATTTCTTTTCCGCTCCAGGATCCCCTTGGTAGAAGACTGACTCTAATTTCCCAGTTGTCCTTTCCCCATGTGAATTTGATGCTGCTTTGTTGCTTAGATTTGAAACAGCTGCTACAAGGATCTTTGCCACTGAGGTTTGGTGGAGATTATGTCCTCAAACACCCTCCTGGCCATGTCTCCATCCTCTGCTTTGCAGGGAACGAGGTGAGGTTACCATTGGGATATGCTTCTGGGGGTTTTATGCCTGTAGAAAATATTGCTCTGCTTTGGGAATTCAGTACTGGCAAGTAATGGAGGCATGATATCCCCTTTCCAATGCTGAAGTAAAGGGGTTGAGTCAGGGCAGAATCCTGTATCCCTGTTGAGCAAATGTTCCTCTTTCATACACTGAGGTTTTCCACTCAGTACATCTCATGGTTGGACTCAAGCAATGCAAGATAAAATCAGTCCTTTCAGTGGGTGGAAAACCAGTCATGAATGTGTGAAAACTGTCTGGTAACATCCGTGCTCTTCATTAAGGTCTTTGTGTAAATGGAGGCTGATGGAAAACCTCCTGCCATTTTCTCTGACATTCCGATCAGTGATCACCAGAGGTCTTGTTACAGGTTGCTGTCGTGGCTAAATGCCAGAGTCTGACCTCTAAGGGTACAAGGACTGAGCTGTGACAGCACAAATTAAGAAACTGTGCTTTTATTTTTCTGGCTAAAGCAGACTCTCACACCCTATAGACCGACTGCTGAGGAGGATGTTCAGCAGAATGTACTCCTCTGTTAATCTGGTCAAAGCTTTTCTGCTGAAGTGTTTTTTCCTCTAAAAACATACTTTTTTGCTGGCACTGAGACATTTCAAAAGAACAGGCCTGTTCTGACACATCTTGCAAACCATTTCAAAACTGGACAGCGAAGCAGATTTCCAGCAAAATCAGGCTGGCTCCTCTCTGCTCCCTCTCTGCTGTTTACACTTTGGGTTGTCAGGGCTGGAGCGGTCTCAGACTTCAACCCTGCCACTGGTGTGACCCTCCTGGAGCCCCACGGAGCCCTTGCAGCTCCTGGTGCCAGGCCTGCCTCAGCTGCAGCAGGGGCCGTGGCTGAACTGGAGGGGTCTGGGTTTGGGCTTCCCTGCGCTCAGCACTTCTCGTTGAAGCAGTTCAATCATTTACAGCAGCTTGGTTTTTCCCTTCTGTACCGAGCTTTGAAAGCTCCGCTCTTCACTCTGATGTGGATTTTTGATTCTTTCAAAACGGCAAAATTTCCATCAGAAAGATCACCCTGGAAGCTAGCTGTGGTTGTGGTATGGACCTGGCTAACGTGACCTTAGAAGATAAAGTGAGAAAAATGTCTGAGAACAGGGACTGGCAGACTGAGAGGGGGATTTTCTGGTGTCAGAAAACAGGTAAATAGTGCCTCACTCTGCAAACACTTATTGTGAAGTGCTTATTTTTGGGGGCAGTCTGAACACCTAAATGAGACTGTGCCCTGGGAATGAATGTGGGGCTTTGGACCATCACCTTGTGCGGGTAACAGAGTAACGAACTTTACTTGTGGCAGATCTGGCTCTGTATTTAGGGGGAGGCTTTTGCAGAAAGTGGTCTGCACTGAGGCTTCATCCCTTGTCTGTGGGCTGCACTGGCATCTCTCTGGCCACAGTCTTCTCATGGCTTCTGCCCAGCAAAAAAATTGGCTGTGCCCCATCACTGGGTTCGAAGGGGCTGAGGGAGCTGGTGTCGGAGAGGCATGGTGGGCAGGCACAGCTCTTGGGAGTGTGGTGAAGAGTTAGGCGCTTCCTATCACTGCACTTCTCCGTCAGGGAGTTTGAGTTTAATTTGCTGGCTAATCTCTGGTGATGAAATTCATTTCTGCTCTGTCTGTTTAGATGCTGTGACACCTGCCCATGCCGGCGTCCTCTGTACCTTTGGCTGCCGGGCGCTCAGGGTGGAGTGGAGCCAGGAGGGGTGCTGGCTGCTGATAGCTCATAGCTGGTCCCCTCCTTCGCTTGGCCCTGCTGCGAGGTAAAGAGACTGGGGTCTGCTCAGGCATAGCCACTTCCCACGAGCCCTAATAAACTCATCACAGTGCAAGCATTTGTAATATTTGTGGCCTGAGATTGCCTAGATTTTGTCCCTCCCTTCGTGGGTTTTGGCGCATAAATCAATGTGATAGTCCCAGTTCCTCTTCTTTGTTGTTTTGTTACTTTATTTTTAATCAGAAAATTTTCTCAGGTTGTGTAGGGGAGGAATGCAAACAGAAGAATAGAAGGGAAAAGGTGAACACTTTCTGGTCCTGCTTATATGGGACAACATTTCAAAACTCTTGCACCTTCCTCAGTATTTTGTCTCTTTAGTAACTTTTAATCACTTTCCTTGTTAGCCTGATTGTTCATTTTTGAATATGCTCCTTTAACTACTTATATACCTCACAAAGAACGGTGCAGAGAAAGCAAAGTAATTTATTAGAAAAGCAGAACCACATGGTATTCCATATTGGGCAGATTTGTGATGAGCAATTAATTATTTCTATTTTCTTCCTCCCCAGTTTAAATACAGTTTAAGTTGTTGATGTTAATATTATCAAACCAACATTTTTATATCATTTGCCAGGCTTGACAGAATTAAGTGGATTTCTTTAAGTGATAATAGATGTAATTAATTTGATGTATAACTTGCTTCATCGCCTTTGAAGTTAAGTAAAAAATGAGATGTTAAGACTGAGTTAGTGATATTTAATTGGAAACCATTAAAAAAAATAAACTGCATACACGGTAGTCCCATGAAATAGAAAAGGGAGAGTGTACACATAGCTGCAGAAATTAACAATTTGTGGTTGAATATTTTGCTTTAATAGCTGTAAGGGTGACAGCAGTGATTGTGAGCACAATGGAAACAAGGCAGAGTGACACAGAAAGGGCAGGGCTGAGCTATTTGAACATGATTGACAAGAATAGTTACGTGAAATTTCTTTATAGGTCATGCAAACAGACAGAATGAAACCATTGCTCTTGGAGATAGTGCAAGTGTTTCATTTTCCTTATTTCATTTTTTTGTAGTCCTATAATAAATAGTGGTTATATGCGACATTAATACATTGGAAAGGATGTTTTGTTCAGCCATGTGCCTCTGCACCTGGGTTAGTAGATCTCTGGAAGATAGAAGATGTTAGCATGTTTAGTGGCTTTTAACACACAGCACTGCATATCAGAAGCCCACTCTGAAAAATGACATGCCAGAGACCTGGCATTCTCCTGTGCATCAGCTGGACAGCCTGCAAATTCTAATCTGCAATACCAGTGTTATAAATTAGATATTACTCTCAGATATTATCAACTGATTGTCAGTTCAGTCCTGTGTAAGGTAAAAGTTGGCTGTTTATTAAAATGACTAGATTTCTGGCCTGCCTTTTCTCTCAGAAATAGCCTAATTTAAGTCTTAAGCTGTTAGAAGAAAGTTTCAGTTTTATTTTCACTCATAGTTAAGAACATTTGTGGCAGGAGAGTATGTGAACAAGAGGAGAAAGGATGGAGGTGACTTCCCTCAAGTGGAACAGGCCAGCCTAGTAAAACCAGTAACTCCCCCCAGTAATAGTAGTTTAGGCAAGGTAAAAAATGGGTGCTAGATATATTCCTATACCATTGTGGTGAAATTAATGCTCTAGTTTATATTGGATGCCAGTTAGGTAATGCCGGCTCTGTAAATGAAGAGATTACAGTGGTACCTACAAAAGCATGAAAACTACAGCTTTTATTCCACCTGAATTTGCAAGGAAATACTGTGGATTATAATACCAAAATTCTCTTTCCCCCCTCCTACACCTTTGTTGACAGTGAAGACACACACCAGGTTCATTCTTGGTCAAGTATGTGCCCGCAGACCACTCCAATCTGGGTGGAAGAAAGAGGGTGTACTGTTGAGGAGTAAACAGGAGATGCCTGTGGTCACCTTTAAATTACTGTTATGGTGAAAGGTGCTAATAGCTGCCATCAAGTGAGCCTTTGATCCAAAGACAATAATACATCTCATTAAAATCAGTGGGTTTGCCAAACGGCTTCTTTTCAGGCTCCGAAGAAGAAGCAACTGAGCCTCTTCAAATGCCAATAAAATAACAGGCAGAGACCATGAAGGGATTTCAGGTAGCACGTGCCAGGTCAGAGCGAGCATGTAGGCAGGGGAATTTCCTTGGTGGCAGATGGGATGCGATATTGGATTTGTAGTTGCTGAGCATCCAGTGGCAGCACGTGTTCAGGGAAACACACCTCTGGTTTGGCAAAAAAAGTAAAAATAAAAGCACAACCTAGAGAAGATCACTGTACAGTGTCACTGTTTTCTTGCCAGTGGTCCGGGGGGGGGAACTGTCTGACTGCTAAGACCAAAGGAGCAACAGTGATGCCCTTGAAACCCAGTGAAGTCTGTGGAAGACTCCTATTGCCTTTTGTGAGTTTTGGATCAGGTTGGGGTTGCCAAGTTTGATACTGCTAAGATGATTATCTAAAGGGGATGTTTATGAGGGAACTGTACAATGGGGGAGACAATACTTGCTTTGCCTGGTTTTGACAGTATGTCACATTCGATGGATGCTCTCTTCACTTTCCAGCTTTTGACAGGCCATAAAGTCTAATTAAACAAAACTACTAAATTCGCATGCTTCCTTCAAAGGAGCACACATCCTGCAAATAGTTAATACCTACTGTCATGGGTATGTAACTAGTCAGTGTGATATAACACATATTGCAGAGCCTACTGAAGGCAGATATTGCCAATTAACACATGATGTTACCAATCAGCATTTGTGCCATTTATAGAACATGTTGCCTTGCTGCTACTGGAGCTTCAAGATCCACAGTGGTATGAACACATTTTGTCCGTAGGATTTTATGACAGAGAGAGAGTAAAGCTTTGTGTTGTTGAAGAGATGGAAGAGCAAAGAAGGGCTGAACTCTAAGGAAAGGAGCAGCACTTTACAAACGTACAAAAAGACAAGGTCTCTGCCCGGAGGGTCTTACAGTCTCAGGCCAAGGAAATTCTGTGTATGAGACATCAGAGGATGGCAGTGGGAGGGAGGGAGGGAGACAAATTGGTGTGATAATGTACAGGTGTGTACCCTGGAGAACAGCTTTTTTTGTATCATGCTTTGTCAATGGATTGCAGAGGTGGGGGAGGTTTCTATCTCATGGGCAGCATCGACAACGGGAAGCAGCAGGAAACAGAGCAGAGGAGCATAGTTTGAAACAGATATTTAAGAAAGGACAATGAATGGGTGAAAGGCCACTTTCTACTTCCCCAGTTTTGGGCTCCCTGGGGAAAAATCGACTCTCCAGGCAATATCAAGCAGTTCTGTGTTGCTGTGTTATGTTAGCCCAGAAGATGCTTCAATGTCGGCATCTACTGGAGTATTTTTCATTCCTTTCCACTCAAGTAAATGCTGTCTCCTTACCTTTTCTTCCTGACCCTTTGCTGTCACAGTGGCCCAGAAAATCTCCCATGGACTCCTGTCAGTGCTTGGGGTCAGAGCCTGGTATTTTCCCCTGTCCCCAAAGTGTACTTTGCAGCAGAGAGGTTCCTGTGCTTGAGGGACTGGGAGTGGCAGCCCAAGGGTTAATGAGAGAGATGGATAGGCTCATCAGTGAGGAGATAAAGGAGAGAAATATATATATGTACACAAATCTATATACAGGCATATATATATATATTATAGATACTTATATATAAACCAACCAGAAAATGGACACTGCAGAGAAAGAATAGTCCCTAAAAGCAGTTTGACATACAATTTCTTGTAAGGCATTAACATATGCTGTCTCTAATGATGCAGTTTCCATGCTTCAGGACTAAATATGAGCCAGCAAAACAAACTGGACCTGGAAAGTCTGAGAGCATCATACTTCACTGTCCACTTTTTCTCTTTCCTTTTCTTTGAGGAAGACCTGTCAGTACCTCCTGCTGTGGTCCAGATACTGCTATAAGCTGGTATTAATATCTCATGAGGGATGTATGTTTTTATGCATTTCTTCAGCTGAGGTGCTGTAGTATTAGGTTCTGTATTCTCTTGATGATAAATAATCACATTGTTCTCACTCAGCTTGTCAGGAGGTTGCACTGAAGCCTCTGAGGTGACTGGACCTGGGAAGCTGCTAAAAAGAAAGATAGGTGAATAATTGCTAGGGGTATTTTGGAGGTGTTTCTGCCTCCTCTGTAATTAAGAAAGCACAGCTTGGGGTTTATATAGATNCTTTCTACTTCCCCAGTTTTGGGCTCCCTGGGGAAAAATCGACTCTCCAGGCAATATCAAGCAGTTCTGTGTTGCTGTGTTATGTTAGCCCAGAAGATGCTTCAATGTCGGCATCTACTGGAGTATTTTTCATTCCTTTCCACTCAAGTAAATGCTGTCTCCTTACCTTTTCTTCCTGACCCTTTGCTGTCACAGTGGCCCAGAAAATCTCCCATGGACTCCTGTCAGTGCTTGGGGTCAGAGCCTGGTATTTTCCCCTGTCCCCAAAGTGTACTTTGCAGCAGAGAGGTTCCTGTGCTTGAGGGACTGGGAGTGGCAGCCCAAGGGTTAATGAGAGAGATGGATAGGCTCATCAGTGAGGAGATAAAGGAGAGAAATATATATATGTACACAAATCTATATACAGGCATATATATATATATTATAGATACTTATATATAAACCAACCAGAAAATGGACACTGCAGAGAAAGAATAGTCCCTAAAAGCAGTTTGACATACAATTTCTTGTAAGGCATTAACATATGCTGTCTCTAATGATGCAGTTTCCATGCTTCAGGACTAAATATGAGCCAGCAAAACAAACTGGACCTGGAAAGTCTGAGAGCATCATACTTCACTGTCCACTTTTTCTCTTTCCTTTTCTTTGAGGAAGACCTGTCAGTACCTCCTGCTGTGGTCCAGATACTGCTATAAGCTGGTATTAATATCTCATGAGGGATGTATGTTTTTATGCATTTCTTCAGCTGAGGTGCTGTAGTATTAGGTTCTGTATTCTCTTGATGATAAATAATCACATTGTTCTCACTCAGCTTGTCAGGAGGTTGCACTGAAGCCTCTGAGGTGACTGGACCTGGGAAGCTGCTAAAAAGAAAGATAGGTGAATAATTGCTAGGGGTATTTTGGAGGTGTTTCTGCCTCCTCTGTAATTAAGAAAGCACAGCTTGGGGTTTATATAGATGTTTGCACAATTTTTTTTTTTTTCTCATCTCATTTATTTTTAACAAGAGAAGTCTGAATAGTGCTCCCTTCCTGTATCTCCTTCCCTTTTTCTAAATGCTATGGGAAAAAAAGAAACAGCAAGGAATTAGCAAAGTTGTCTCTGAAAATGTGCCTCTCCCCTCCATCCACCAATGGGAAATGAATGCAGAACGTAACTAACACCCTTTTCCTCTTTAGTTCTAGAGTCAAGAAGAAAATGAGGGGAAACCCTGTTTGTAGTGTAGGTGTCTTGTCTTCCTAATGCTGGTTTTTAGTAGTCACTTAAGTCTTGAGTGTTTTACATTAAAATCATACTGTTCAATTACCTAATTTAATTCCTTTATAAGATTCCACTGATCTCTAAGTACTCGCCTTTCCAATCATCTCTATTAGTTTGCAAGATTTGGTGCACTTTTTCAACAAGCATTTTCCATTTCTTCAGGCAAGACATTGTGTTTCCTCTTCATGGCTACAATGGAAATTGCCAGGGGATTTCTGTGAGTCGAAGCAGATTTTGAGGATGGCTTCAGTGAAGATGATTTCTTCACAACACCATTCTTGGAAAAACTGTAGAACACAACCATACCTACTTTAATAAAAAACACAGAAAAGCTTTACCAAATAATATAGCAATATAGCAGGGCTCCACATTTTTTCTTTTATTGCTGGTGAATGTAAATACTGAGCTAACAGCACGTAAAAAGTTGCTGTGGAAGCACAGAGAGAAACGTTCATAGAAATTTTATTTTTTCTTTCAGGTAGTTTTCTCTTAAGAGAAAAATCAGAATTGAAAGGTAGCTTTCCTTTCTAAGGTTTGTGTGATTAAAATGAATAGCTCTTTTTAAATAAAAAGCTGTTTGCTTTTACCAAAATTCACAAAAGCAGCAATTTTCATAACCTATGAGAACACAGGAAATTTTGAAAATCACAATTGTCCCTATCCCCACATAGCTGGGGAAAAATGATAGGCATTTGGTTAGCTTTACTGAGCACATAATGTGCTGTTTGGCCTTCGGTACAATGTTTCAAAGTATTTGGGTCCAAAATACCTCTCTGAGCCATACTGAATATTTTATTTTCAATGTAGCGGTGCCATTTATGGGAGTGGGAGCTGTGATATTGATCATTAGAAGTTGCATATTGCTAACATTTTAGCCATAAACTTATTATAACCCTCAAAAAAAATCAGCACCTTCCCTGGAGTGAATTGAAACACATATTTTACAGATGCCTGATGAAATCTCTGAAGCTGCACAAGTTGCATGAGATTTCTTTTTAAACCTGAATAAAAAGGTTCTCTCTGTGTTAATTTATGAACTGTTTTACTTCCATTTGTGTCTGGCGTTTAAAGGATAAAGCATGACTGAGGTGCACCTTTGTTTTTCTTCCATAAACCCTCCCAAAGTGCAGAAATCCAGTCAATCACTTTCACACACCCACAAAAAATAATGGCTTGACCTGCTTGTGGCCACATCTGACATGCCCTGCTGTGGTGGGAAAATTAATTCACCTCACTACACTGCAGTCACCCTCAGCTGAGTCCTGCAATTATTTCATTATGATCTAACTAAGGCTGATAACAGATCTCATTTGATACCATGGATGGCTGGGGGGGCAGCGGGGGGGTGGGAAGTGGATGCCCTCACATGTCAAGCCCTTGCATATAACCAACCGAGCTTTGTGAGGCTTTCTTTCCTGATGGAAATGGGGGTGATTAAAGACATGTTGTGCCCGTCTGTGTAGCTTCCACATGATTTTTCTCCCCTGGATGATGTACTGTGCAGTTAGCATATTTGAAAACCTAGAGGCTTTTCATCTTCTGCAGGGGGAGGGAGGGATATTTTTGATGGACTGTCTGGAGGAGCACACTCAGAGTCCGGTGTTTTCTGGAGAAAGGATCCATTACGATATTTTCTTTCTTCCTTTTTTTTTTTCTTTTTTTTCTTTTTCTTTCACCTGTGCTGTGGCAGATGGACGAAAGGAGCCTTGGAAAAGTGTTAATTGCTCTTTTTTTTTGTTCAAGTGGTTCGGAGGTTCAGGAGACCCTCTAATTAAAGAATCTGTGAGTGAGCTGGACATCTGGCCTCTGCCATTTTAATAAAGCTTGTAATATGAGGAGAGGGCAATGGTTGTCCAATTGCTTGACAGCTTGAAGATGTATATATAGTAAGCAAATACATTTGCTCAGAAGATGCCAAATTGTCATAACAACGAAGTGCCTGCTATCTATTTTATGTTTATAATTTTTTTTTAAAAATGCATAAACAGATACCCCATCCCCATCCACTGAATGGATCTGTGTGGGTTAGAAGATTCTGCTGCATGATTTAGCATCTGCAACGCAATTGGTATGCAGAAGTTTTGTAATATATGCAAATATCATGATACTGAGTCAGAGAACAGTTTCTCTGATATGACAAAACTACTGAGGTTCTTTATTTTTGAGTCCGCTGTGAAATATCTAATTTCACCCCTTTGCCTACAGAGAGTTGCCATTCACTTGAATAAAGAACATAGCTACTTTTTTTCCTGTTTTTCAAAGGATTCAAATCCTAGCTCACACACCTGGAATTTATCACAGAGTATACCAAGATTCCTTCATCGTAGTGAGCATTATGTTGAGTATAAAATGATGTAGTGCTGTTTTCCTGAATCTGATGACAACCCGGAATAATTGCTGAGCAATGTGAATTTTGAAATTCTTCCTAAATGCTGTTAGCTCTCTAATGTAAAGATGAGTGTTCAAATATCATCGCTGTTACTTAAATATCCAGGATCTTGTTGAATCAGCTGAATTCACATTGTTTCACTGTTTGTCTTTTTAAGGAAAATAACACATAAAATGCTTATCTTGTTACCACAAAGTACATCCCATATTCTTCAAGGTGAGACTCTAGTGTTAAAGTAAACAAGGCAGATGCCACTTTAATAACTGCATAATTTGGATTTATATTTAATTAATTAAAATTTCAGTACCGAGATACTGAATGAAGATGCTGCAGACTTCAGAGCTTGCTGCAGAATCCAAAGGACCTTTCTGCATATAAGAGTCCTGCATCATGTTCTTTGGAGTGTGGATGTCTCAGTTGCTGGCATCTCATCAATGGAGCTTCTCTTCTGTTGGTCTTTGAACCTAGGCTGAGCACTGCATAACAATAGTTGGTATTTTTATTTTCTACCATCCTCTAAAACTCATCTTCATAACTCACAGCTGCATTGGAAATCTCAGCAGAAAAGCTGGTATAGAACAGATTGTTAGACTCAGCATGGGCTCTTCTGGAGTCAAAATTAGGAGTCTCTGGCTGCACAGAACAGTGTCTCTTCAATGCCACTGTGGTGCTTCAGGTGTACTTTTCCAGTTCTGTGGAAAGAGAGAGCTCTGTACTTCATATTTTTTACATACCTTTATCATTAGTCCTAAGGTTCATTTTAAAATTTCTTCCACCAGGGAAGATCTTTATCCACTTCTTGCTTGCACACAACATAGAAAGCTGGCAACTGTCAATACTTTTATAGCTGACTGCCAAACCATCAATTTGAATGAACAAAGCAGACTATTTTCTCGTACTTATAAGACCTACATTTATAGTATCCGCATGCTGGGGTAATTACTGCTAAATAATTTAATACTGTAAAAACTGACATATCCATTTAGGTGTATGCCTGTTATATTGTTAAACTGTATTGGGGTTCTGACCTCTATTAGACAGCAAATAATCCTACTAAAGACTGGTCATTCTCTCTCTCTCAGTCTCTTTCTTGCTCTCATGGTGAATTTTATTCGTAAAGCTTAGGGTTTTGCTGCTACTCTCATAGTTGTACGATTAGTAAGTACACGGTTGTGACAGCATTAAAATTCAGTGAAATCACTAACATGTTTGATTACAAATTCAGAAGGATCTAACTATCTAGCTGCAATGATAATTTTGCTCACTGTAAAGAGCTTGGAGAATTGTGTGTGATCATGTTGTGTGACCAAAAAAAAAAAAATCAAATTAGATTATTTGCTAAATGCCAAGGCACATTAAATATTTTTGACAACAATGAAGATTCTTTGTAAATTGTAATTAGACTGGAAATTATTGCACAGAGCCTGCTTCTCTATAATCCTTTTAAATCAGAGTAGTTGTAATTGGCCTTAGAGACTCAAAACTGTTTCGTGTTTTATTTTCTAGAAGTTCTGCTTCTGCATATGTAATAACAGAATCCTTTGTGGATACGATACAATAGACATGTGTGTAGGGTTATTTAGTTTATTTGTTTTGGTAGTGAGTCAGATAACCAGAGAAAAATAACATAGAAAAGAAAACATGCCGAATGCTCCTGGATATGAATGGTACTTACATGCAAAAGAAATGCATAGAAATCATAATGGACCAGATGAGGCTGAGGTAAGTGGCATAGCCCTGCCAGTTACCATCTGCCAAGGATCTGGACTTATATTTTGCCCATGGTACTGCCAGAGGCTTCAGGAAACCTAATGATTTGGGTTTTCCTGAACACAAAGCCATGAATTTTTTCTTGCAAGTTCCAGAGTCCTTAAATCTTCCCTTTCACGTTTATGTTTTTTTTTCTCTTCTGGTTTTAGGTTCACAGGAATGGAAACTTTAGGAGAGTCTGTGGGAATGGATGAATTCTGCTGCAGCCATTTTACATCAAAAGAAAGCCTTTTTCAGCAAAAGATCCTTATGTTACCAACAGCACTGGAGCACAAGCATGTCTGCATGTTTGTATAAATAATAGCTGTGGGAATGAGAGGGAGCAGTGGCAGATAGTCAAGGAGTTAAGCGGAAGTCAAAATTAAGTGGGAATTTTGAGGCTTATTTGATGTAACACTTGGCTTTGAGGAGGGAGGAAGTTGGATGTGAAGCAAACCTGCAAATTACAGCCCAGCCTCATTAGAAATTAGCTGGTAGTTATTAGAGAGCCTTAACTGCGTGTAAAAGTATCTTTAATCTAGAGATGTGGGATTCTGTTGGATGACTATTGCTCATTCTCTTATAGGCTGAATTAGCTAACAAAAACAAATCCATCAATACATCCAATATAAATTTTCGGCTCACCTCTGCTGAGCTTTGATTAATCACCAATATCCAAAATGAAGCAAAGTTTGTCTTGGAACAGTTTACAGAGAACTAACATTCGTGTGAGCGTGACTTTCACTGAAATGAGTATAACTGCTAGTCTGTAGATGTGATGAGAAAATAATCTATCTAGAGCCACTTCATCCACTTCATGTCTGGAAGCTACAAACCACAATCTCTACTGAGACACTATGCAAAACTGAAAATTTTAGATCTATTGAATTACTTCAGCTTTTCCTTGGTCTAGCTGAGGCTAAACATTGGCTTACATATGACCTATTTATATATTTAGTATTTAGTTTACACCCATCACTCAGAAGTATCAAGCTCATCTGCTAATGTAGATTTTTAAAAAATTGCTGGAGTCCAAGGCTAAGATTTTACTTGCATTACTAAAGCAAATGGCAAAGTACACAAGAAGGGACTAGAATTTCACTGTACAAACCTGATTTTTAGAAAATTGAAAAATTAGAGTAAAAGCAGTATAAATATCTGTCTCTATAAATATCTATCTGCTTCAAGGAGATATGAGCTGCACAAAGGAAGTCTGTCCAAACCAGTGTCCAAACCCTGTTATCTTCAATGGGTTTTGTGTCAGACACTTTGAAAATAAGAGCTCAAACAATATCTTTATCAACATTGGCAATTTCTATTTAAATGGATTATTTCCCAATCAAGCTGTTCTTTCAGTAAACTAGATGTTTCTAGCCAGGAGAGAAATTTCTAAACCGAGGTCTTATCCTAGGCACCAAGTTAATTTATGCTTCTTCAGGATAGCCACAAATATTTTTGAATTTTGAAATCAATGGGATTCTAAGATCGATAATGTGTGACATGGTAAAGTTGTAAATGCATCACTGGCAAAGGTTATTGCCTCTTCTTCCTTCAGGTCTGCCTCATCACTGGCTGACCTAGCTTGATGTAGAGCATGCAGACATGGGAAGCCTTGAGATTCCCAAAGCTGGAAGGACAGGATTTAAACAAATGGAAATATATATATTCAGATGGGGCACTAAGAGAGACATGTCACTCATGTCACATTGTAAAACAGCGCGTGGCTCTGAAGAGCCAAAACACCTTTAAAAAATGCTAACAATCTAAAGTCCTGGTGATTTCTGCAAGCTGGAAGAAGTGCCCTTGGGCAGGTCATTGGTGTGGGCGAGTGGGGAGGCTGTCTCAGCTCCATGCCCATTGCCTGTGTGGATCACAGTGCTGGCAGTGGGGCAGAGAGAGGGATGGTCTGATGGGCAGGAACATTTCCCCAGATCCTCTGGCTGGTGAGAAATGGCTGATTAACGAAGCATTCCTGGGGCCTCCACGTTACACCCTGCTGGCCCAGCACCAAAACGCAAGAGGCTTTGCTGTCTGCATCCTCTTGTCACAACACTTTGGTGGCCAAATCCCATGGACTTTGTTTAAGCCTTACTCAGATGAACCGCCCATTAAGTCAATGGAAACCTTTTCCAAGCAGCACTTGAATAAGGAAGTTGAAGAAGGTACCGCCAAGGGTTTGAAGGGACCGAGTGACCTCATTGGCCTTTTCCATCTAACGAAAAATGGACAGAAAAATTCCATGAGGGATCCTGCAGTGTGTTGGGAAAGAGGAGGAAGCACACTGCTGTAGTAGTGAAGTAGTAGGGTAGACTAATTATCCTGGTTCTGCTGCTGGGAAGTAATTCTTGCTTCATCAGTGCACAGATGCTTTCAGCACACGTTGTGCTGTAGATCATCAGCAGGGCTATAGGCATGCATCTCCCTCAGGCAGCATGGCCATAGGCATGCATGTCCCTGGGGCAGCACAGCCCTGGGGCTGCTCATGCTGGCTGCAGGGCCATGCTCTTCTCCAGTCCTGCTCCTCTCAGTCCTGTGGCCGCTATCTCTCCAGCATAGAAAAGGCCTTTGTAACAGGACCCTACATTTTGAAGCAAGCAGAAGTTTAATGCTAGATTGTACTATATATATGTAAGTACATATGAAAAGAGGGAGAGGGAGACTTTTTATGTACACACATGCATGCACATAGTTATTTACAAAGACTGTACCTTTTAAAGGTAAAACACTTCATAAAAACAGCAGTAAGATGGAGTAAAACTTCAGGGTGTAGCACTTCAGTTCTGGTCTCTGGCCTCATGTTTCTTGTTAGCTTCATTATTCTCATGTAAAAAGTTATTTGTATTGATATTACTACCAGATACCCAACTCATAGCTGTGATGTAGAGGTTAATTAGCTACAGAATTTGGAAGCTTATGGAAGATGGAGAGTGCTATAGTGTGTAGATGCTATGTTGCTGTTTATTTCTGCAGTAGGTCTGCCTGATGGCGCGCTGCGTGCTGCTGTGTGCTGATGCAAGTGCAGGTCCATGACGCACATTTCGCCCTGTGCTCTCCAGATCAGAAGCACTGAACTACTGATGAATAGTCAAAGGGATTTGGTGATAGTACCTTAAAGAACTTGTGGGGCTCACTTGCTGCTGTACATCCTCCTGTCTTTCCTTGATTTGCCAGATGTACCTCCTGACTGGGCAGGTGCATGGTCAGGCAGCACAAAGCAGGGTATTCTCACGTCTTTTCAGTTTGTTTCCTGGGGAAGGATGACTCCCTTTCCTCCTCCCCCTCTTCTCTGTGCTGGCTGCTCCTCTGGCCAGGACTGGCGTGGGCAGCCCGTCCCCCCTGGGCACTGTGAGGAACTCCCTGACTTCCTCCCCCGGAGCCCAGATGTCTCCTTTGATTTGCCTGATGCCTGTCACCCTGCCACTGCTGCTGCCAACATCTCCAGTGCCAGGGACACCGCACATGCAGGAGTGGTTCATGAAGCATGGGCCAGGGGGTCAGAGTGAGCCTCTTGCAAGCCTACATGCATCACTGGTCTCCACAACCCCGCCATGATCAGTCCTGGAGGGCTGAAGCTCTGCCACCTCTGCCCTGGCTGTCCCCCCTCTGTGTAGTCGCTGCCCCTGCAGCCACCAGCCCCATGTTCCTAAATATATAATTGCTTCCATCTTGTCACCCTGCCGCAGCTCACCCTCTCGCTGATGTGAACGGGTACTATATTTACCCAGGAGAGTCATGAAAATTGCCATGACAATGATTGTGGTTGCTTGGGAATGCAAGGAGCTAATTTTGCCTGAATAATAAGACACAGTCATCTGTCTCCCTTGGTAAAGCAATGAGGAGTTTATGCAGGTGAGAACAGGTAATCTTTGTGAGGGCATAATTGCAAAATATGAAAATGTTCCCGTATCAGTTCAGACCAGTGACTAATAAATAGCTGTAATGTGCTAATGGCTGCAGTCTGATCCACTCGCTCATTGTGCTGAAGATCCATAGGAAAACTGAGTGTCCCTGCCCCCTAGTTTCACTGCCAAAGGAAAAAAAAATCCCATTAAAAAAAAAACAACTTTATCCTGAAAATAACTCCCTACTGTATGTCTTTGCCTAGGGCAAATTTTTCACTGGTGAGTAACAGCATTTTCACAATCCACCTTTTATATTTATCTCTCTTATGCTATGTAGTATGCCAAAGTTCATTTAAAGGAGACTACAGCTTTTGCTTTTGCAAATCTGGAGAAGAATAAGATATCTAACAAACCCTAAAACTTTCTCAGATAGTGCTTTTCCTTCTCCATCACCCTCCATCACAAAACCTGTCAAGACCTGTTTGGTGAAACGGTGACAAAGATCCCATCCAAAAAAAGCTAAAAAAGCACTAAGTTCATTTCAGTAATGTCCTGACATCTCTGAACAAACAGAAAAGCCAGTCCCAGGAATGCAACACACCCCCAAAGGCACAGAGATTTGGAAGACTACGGCTTGATGGACAGGTGTTTCCTCTGTGAGCTGTTGACCTGCTGGCCCAGGAGCTCAGTACCCCGGTGCACACCTCTATTGCGAATAACTGCAAGGGACTGATTTTGTACACGGTTTAGAAAGAACCAATTTCAGTTGTTAGCTTTTCCCAACCCAGACGCAGCAGTTCCCCTGAAAAGTTGAGAAAGTTTTCTGCTGCACCTGACTGCAAGTGGCATCAGGTGAATACGTACAGGCACAAACCCAACCTTCCTCCCCAGCTCTTCTTTTGCTGCAGCACAGCAGTTTAAGGCAGCTTGTAACTGTGTCTAAGGCACTTCTCTCCTTGGTTTCAGCCCGAGGGAGCAATTAGCTTTCAAAGGCGTTGGTCAGACTCAGCGAAGGGTACTGGTGGCTTTAAAACTGCTCCCAGGAATTAGATAAACAGCCTCTTAGGGCTCAGAAGAAATTTCTCTCTTAAATTTTTTTTTGGTGTCTTGCACTTTTAGTAAGTGACAGTTTTGCAAATTGCTAGTAAAGAACTTAAATGTCTAATTAAATCTCGAAGATGTACAAGAGTTTGAAGAGCGTGATTGATGCCCACAAAGGTATGGCTGCCTAATGGAGTCATCCTGACAGCAATCGCGAAAGCCCATTTAACGGCTGATGTCTTGTTGTGATCCATGTTGTCATTTTTTCATTACTGATTAAAATTAAAAATCTGCTTGGCAAATCCATTGTAAAAATTTCCTTCATGAAAATCGACGGGTACAAATTATTTTGTCAATCGCCTGGCAATCAAATTGTGACTGAAGACTGTTTCATGCCCATAGAATTTTTTTAAATTCTTTTTGCTCATGCCAGTGAGTTTTCATAGCGAAGTTTTTTAAGCGTAGGTGGCAGTCTTGGCAATGCTTAATATATTTTTTTAAATATATAAGGCTGCAGCTCTATATTTTAATGAAATGTTTTGTTTATGTTGTCTTCCCATTCCCATTTGAAAGCAAATGGGAATGTTCCTCACTCTGAAAGTTGGGCTATGCTACTTAATTGTCTAATGCCGTGTAATGACAGGTGTATAATAGTAATAAAAGCCTTTATTAGGATAAAATCTGTTTTGAGAGTGGAAGCATAAACTGTCTAAAATGTAAAACTGAAAAAAAAGAGAAGAAAAAAGCAGACAAGCCTTGTAATGCTACATTTACTATAGCTAGAAGGGATTTACAGCTCCACTTCTTGGTGGGGTTTCCAGCTCAGTATTCCTGTATATGGGTGCAAGGGACCTGGGCAAGCTACCCTGGGGTAAGCTCGGCACATCGCCAGAGCCAGGCTGAATATGTCCTGCAAGGGCTGTGGCCCAACACCACAGCCGGGGCATCCAGGCACCTGCTGGGATGGAGAATTGGGCTCAGGTTGTGAATGAGCACTGATGCACTCCTTGAAGAAACAGTGCTGAAGGCTCTGTCAGATCAAAGTAATTTAGAGATCCTAATTTCTCAGTAAAATTGAGAAGGTTCTTTGGCTAAAAACAAACAGACAACTCAAGGTGCAAGGAAAACATTATTGTCCCATGAATAAAACTTTTCTCCCAGTTAATTGATATTTCCACTTCTTATAATTGAATCTCATTGCTGAGTATAAATCAAAGATGATAAAAATAGCTCTCCATAGCTGATATGTGTGCTGGTTTCAAGTTTGATCTCTGTTGCTGTTCATGCTTATCTAATCTAATCAATGTATCTCTTCCTGCAGGTTCTTGTATCATCTCTGTGAATACTTCTTATTTCAGAGAACAAGAGAAAAGGAATGTTTTGTTTAAGTGGCAGAGTTGTTTCTTTATTGTGATCTTTAAATTAAAATGTTGAAATGCATTGTGTGCCTTATATCTTCCTTCTAAACTTGTCTGAAAAAAAGAGTGCATTGTTCATTCTGGATGAGTAAAATTTTTCTAAATAATTTCCTCCTTGTTCTAAGTTTATTACAAAGACCATCATGTTTTGAACATGAGCATTTTATTAGTAACATTCTCAGGGTTGTGAAATATTTAGAGCCAAATAAAGAGCTTGCAAGCAACTTTACAGTAAATACATTTATGCTTCTATGAAATGGGTTGCAGATTTTAATGTGAAGACCTTGTCTGCTTGTGGAAAAATATATTTGTACGATGGTGTTTTTGGAAAGGACTAATACACTCTACCCCAGAGTAAAGTGGTGGAAAATAATTACTGGGAGAAAGACAGCTGCTCAAATCCCAGTTTTAAAGACTCTTCAATGCTTCTGGGGATATGTTTTAGGCAGTTAGTACCTGGAACTGGTGTCTTTTTATTACTGCTTAAATTTGAATATTACAACAATATTAATAACATCAATAATATTTTTTTTCTTGAAATGTTAATTTCCAGTATAAAATGGAAGTTTTCCCCTTTCCTGTAGAGAGTTGTAAAAGTATCTGCTTTTGAAAGTTGTGTACTCTGCATCTACCCAGGACCTGTCAGAGCACAGTCTGTGAGGGAGCCACGTGCTGTCTGCAGCTCAGCGCTGAGCTCCCCTCCACAGGGGACTTGCAGAACTGGTGACCCTCGTCCACACAGGCTCCTTTTTAACTATGAGTTTCCCCAGTCTTTCTAGCTAGGAGAGGCAGATCTGAGCTACTGCAGCCTGTTTTTGGTAACCTTGCACGCTGAACTGGTACGCTGGCCTGAAATACTGGCAGTGTGATGGGACTACTGCTGCTCTCCAAACAATTGCACAGGGTTTTTGCTGCTTCATTGGTTATTGTTCATGGCATGGGTAATAAGTGAAAACAATGAGTTGGAGTAGAATAAGGAAACAAACAAAATAATAATGCGAACACCAAAACAACAACAGCAAAATCCCCCAAGTTTACATGTTTTTAATAATGTTAATGTGACTGAGAGAAAGGCCAAGGAATTTGAGCCATGTGGGATATGTCACTCTTTATTTCTGCCTCCGAGGCAAAAGCAAAGCAAAATGCTTAATGGTTTGAGCTTGGAGCAGGGTGTCAACCTCAGTTTATGAAAGGTTGTTATTTATTTTACAGTAGTGCCCCAAACGTGCCAGCTGCTACATAAAAATACTGGGAAACATGCTTTTTCCCCTGAGAGTTGTTGTGATGTGACCGCTCTTTAAGGCTGTCCACAGGGTTTGAGCCTGAGGTTTACACACATTCAAAATGTGTACACACTGAGAACTTTCCCACTCTGCCGTCATATCGCGTCTCCTTTACAGGGTAAAATCTTGGCATCTACCATCCTTCATCCCACAGCTCTTTTTCCATGGAAAGGAAAGCGGGAGTGTGGGTTTGGAGGCATGCTGGGAGCATTACATGACAAAGTCCCCTGCTGTGGTATGGTGCTCTTTGTTTTCAGAAGCTGGACATAGCAGGACTTAGGGGTACAAAATTGCATTTTGGTAACTAAATCTGAAAATATAGTTCACAGAACTCTCAGCTAGCCTCACACATTTGATTAATTTACAGCTACCTCTATTAAAATTACAGCAGAAGCTCAGCAAAACTGACATCCCTGTAGGACTGAACTTAGTGCCTAACCCATACCTGAGGTAGTCAGCTGTTCTCTGGAGGGCAATGTGGACAAGGTTATAAAGGTTCAAAAGTTTTTTGGGTTTGGACTCATCTTTATATATTCAGACATATGTTATTCACTTGCTCAAATGTTTGGGCTTAAGCTGTTACTGAAGCTGCATGTATGTATAAACTCACCTCGCAGTGGAATTCATTGCAGAGGTTGTCTGCCGTTATTCTTAGTAAAAATAATGGAAGATCCAGTGTCCAAATTCCTAATGAAGTGTTACAGTGTCATCTGACTGAAGGGATGTTTGGGTTAGCATTGTGACTTGCCAGAGTTTTATTTTAATGAATGTTGTTTACTCCAAAATGTCTGATTCATAAAACCAATATTGTTTGCAGAAAATAACTTGTTTCAATTTATTTCTCTAAAGACTCTAACTTTTTTGTGCATGCATGAAAATGTTAAAGTTTGAAGCAGAGGATGTTCATCTTCTCTCTCTGAAATAGTTTTTGTTTGAAATGTGTACTATACACACACAGTAGATGTCATAAAATAACACTATCCTATACGACACGCATGTACACTGGAGTATTATATATTCCGTGCAAATACAACATACTAAGTCATTCTATATATTTATGTAGCTATAGGATGCTGAATGCTTCCAAAGAGCCAGAATCCTTCAAGATTTTTGTCCTTGTGGGTTAGGCTGGAAGCTGCAAAGTGTCCAAAGTAAGGCTGGAACCAATTGTATTTTGTATATCTTTGTATATCTTTGCATATGCTTGGATTCATTGCATGGACAGATGTGATCCTGTTGCAAATATTAGTGAACGTAATCTAAAGTAATCTTTAGTGGCATTGCATTCTGACTTTCATCTTCAACCTATCAAGGTAATAGTTATGAGGATACTTGCTTTCCATAGTTTTTCTCTGAACATGAATGACCAAATCTGTTTTCCCTAAAGACTCAGGTAGACACAGGCTTCTCTATAGAGTGATGGACACAAATTCCTCACCTTCCTGAAGATGCTGTATCTAATTCAGCTTATCCACTTAGGGGCCTACACTTAGCTGCAATATATGGTGGCATGAGTTTCACTATGGGCTATACTCTAATGCTGGGAAAACCAGGTTCTTAGGACGCTGAAGCCTCTGCTGTCAGGTCTTTGCTTCACGGTTAGCTGAGGGAGCTGCACTGAGGTGGCAGCAGGTGTGTCTGTCTGTACTGGAGTCACACCTCCTGACTGCAGCACAGAGATAACCTTTGTGTGACATATGTATGACATACATATAAAGCATTTCAACTTTTGCCCTAGATTGTGTTAGTAATTGTCTGTATGTGCTGAAGACATTACCGTTTATTAAATTAATTATCCTTTATTCTTACATTAGACATTTTATGGTGATCCCATGAGTCTAGTGCCACTGACTTAATAATTACATAATAACTTTTAAATAACATAATATTCAAACTGAAGTTATTTACCTTTAAGATCTGTTACATTTAAATATTCTTGTACTGCCAGGATCAGAGTCTAGACTGAAAATATTTTAAAAGCAGGAACCTTATATTTAAATAGGAAATGATTAGGTTATGGGCTGACAAGTATTTTTGCTAGTCATGGAGTTAATTCAAAAAAGTAATGCCATAGAAAATTGTTAGAGATTAGACGGCATTCATTTTTTTCCCCATGGTTGTAGGAATTTCTCTGTAATATTGAATATCTCAAAGCTAATGAGACAGTTACCACTTATAAACACAGCTAGTACATAATCTTGAAGTGTGTGTGATTCTGTAAAACTGCACTACATGATCACAATTATCTACAGCTTTTTAATTACCTTCAGGGACACGCTATAGCTCATAAATCTAAGTTTTCATATTTGTAGAGTTTTGCTCCCAGGAACAGGGGTTTTGGAACAGAAAATGATTTTTAAGAGGGTATAAAGTACTTGAAAATAAAGAAGTTCCTCTGAATGTGGACCACTATAACTGAGGTCAGAAACTGGACCCTTTCGCTTTTGAGAGCTAGTAGGTTAATGCCTCATAATGCCCCAATAGTTGAGGGATTAACAGCGTTTCCATTACATGCTCCTGTTTTGAGAGGTTAATATCTCAGCCTATAAAAATTTGCTGTGTGCTGAAACTTGGCACACAAGGTCTCGGCACGGGAGAAACTTGTTTTTACAGAATATGGTTTAAATCACTTGGATATTTTTTAAGTTANAAATAAAAAAAAAAAAAAAAAAAAAAAAACCAGAAAAAAAAAAGAAAAAAAAGAAACAGCAGAAGTTTGTGGTTTCACACTGAGATTTTTTATGGTCCTAAAAATGCAAAACTAGCTTTGACTTAAGCAATGTAATTTTGCATAATGTAAGCTATTGTCTGCCAGTATTAAATAGAGCCTTGCAAACTTCTGCCATTTCAGGTTCCTGACCGCTTTTCTTACCCCCTGTTTTCAGTCTTAGCTTTCATTTCTGATTAAAGTGATTGTAAAATCTAAAGTGAAACCAGGCTGAAACTATATTGCACTTTGAGAAAACATCATGTTTCAAAAATTCCCATCAAGATTTCTTGATGTTACATGACCATCCCTTAAAATTAATCTTGAGATGCCTCAGACTTGCATCAGCATTTCTTTCCTGGTGGTAGTGTAACCACAATTGTATTAGCGATGCCCCAGTGAATGAGGAAGGTGAGAGATTTTGTTGACCTGTGTGAAAAACTTACAGATGAATTTAAACTGTTTTAATAGCTGCTGCTCAGAAATAAATGGTCATTTATCTTGTCATTCACAGGCTCATTTCTGTTTTTTAGGCTAAATTCTGCAGCACCTACAATTGCACTACTGAGGCAAAAATGTATGTGGCATATATTTAATAGTAAGGATCAAAACTTGTTTCAGCTTTAGCTATTCTTGCATCTGATGTGTCTTAAATCCCATTAGTTTTTCTGGTATCATCATTCACCTTATTATGGTTAAAATATCTTACCCCCCTTGAGGGATTAGCATTCAGCCTTAAAAATATGCTTACACTGGAGATTTAGTATTAAAATCATCAGCTTAAAAATAATTATTCAAGAAAACTTAGATATAATAAAAAGTTGAACATCAAGTACATATAAATCCATTTGTGGTTTCAAGCTTTTTTGGTATATTCCAGAATATTTTTTAAAAAAACTTTCTTTTGTTGACTTACAAGACAGCACTTACACAAAAAGTCTACGAAATTTTAATTGAGGCAAACAAGTAAATGGATTGAGAAGTTATGTGTGTTTTGCTTGTGTAAGGAGTGGAGCTGGGTTCTGTTAAAGAGTGATGTGCATTTCAAACAGTACTTTGAATAGCTGGGACAGAAATAATGCCCTGCAATTAATTAGTTATTTTGGGTTTTCACATTCACATCTTTGTCCATTTTCTCAATGGGAATATTTAGCACTCCAATTCTGTTTATGTATTGCTGCTGGTACATGACAGATTGGTGTGGTCTGCAGGACCAAAAGCTGCTTTTAGAAAAATCAAAATGAAATGAGTTTGAAAGGTAAGACAGAGTTACACTTGTGTGAAGGCAGCTAGATTGGGGTGATGGCACCGTGGATCTCAGCAGGGTCCAGCTCTCCTGCCAAGACAGCTGAAAGCTGACCTGAGTTTCCCTGTGGTACTGCAGCCTGTGACAGTGGCATACCTAGCTTATAACTTCACATTGTTTCTCTAGAAATGTTATACACAACTGTGTATGTACACATGCAGATATAGCATGTCTTGTCCATGATGCAGTGAACAAAAGGGACATGAAAAAGAATGCTATTAAGTGTCAGGTGAGGCCCCAGGAGTCACACTGTACTGGATTTAAGTTTTCCTGTGAAACTGAAAATTGGTGTCTTGTTAGCAGGGGTAAAATACTAATCTTTAGTCATCTAATTCCATGAACTGAAAAATATGAAAGAAAAGAGAAAAAAAGCTATTTTTCCCACAGGACTCTGTAGAATGAATCAGTTGTGTAGTGAGAGAATATGTTGTCCATAGCAGCCTTGAGACTCAAACCTGTCCTGCTGGACATGTGTGCTCTTCCCAGCCCATGTCAGCAGTGACGTGAGAGGCATTGCTCAGTAGTAAGCATTAAGACAAAAAACCCCAACAACCCTACACCAGTAAAGAGAAAAGGGGTTGACGTTGCATGCTGCTGGTTCCCAACCCAGTTCACCTAAAAAATGTTTTCTTCTTGTTAAGGAAAGTAAAAGCAAAGATGTGTTTTGTCGGTGACCCATGTGGAGTGGAAGGCTTTTAATCATGGAATGTGTTAGACAACCTAAGTATAGGAGTCACTGCCACTTTATAATACTGTTCTCTAACCCCAATTAACACATTTATATGTATATGTGTATTTCAGATGACATCTTTGTGGGAACTTTTTCAGATTAACATTATTGTTCATATTGCACTTTTACAATGTATGTTGTCACTGAAAATGCTTGAGTAACCACATGTAAATGGTTGGCACAGAAAAGTTATCACAACCACAGCCCAGCAGTAACTTAGGCTTCCTGATTTTCAGTAAATATTCCCTTTTTACATATTCAGGATTAAGTGTTTTCAAGGTTATGACTATTACACCAATTATTTTTCCAATTTTATTTTAGAATGATGTACTACTCTAAGGCAGCCTAGTGAGGAATTGTATTGCAAGTGATGTGAAAGGATTTAAAACAGAAGGAAAAGGCATAATTTTGGCAAGAGATTTGTGACTTTTTTAAGTATAAAAAGATAATAAATGTGGATCGGATTCTCCATAAAGAACTGTAACTTTCAGTCCCTTGCCATTTCAAATGATATAGTATTTTTTTATATCCCTTTCTGTTCTAATCTCTTTTGTGACGTTGTTGTGTTGTATTGTGTTGATAAGAGGCTATCTTGGGGCCAGCAAAGGATAAGATGTTAATAAAATTCTTGTTTGCTGTTACAGAATCAAACAATTTAAGTGTAGTCTGAGGTTTCATGTCAAATTATTGCTGGCTTCCCTTTGTCTCAATCACTGTGAGAAATACCTCTTAACCCTTTATGAAGGCACAGAAAGTAAAATAACCCTGAAATCTTTCAAGATATAAAGTATTGAGTTTAGAAGAAAAGCTTTCATTTATTTATTTTCTCTTTAGCAACATTGAGTCCTTTATAGGGAAGTCCCTGCTTGTCAGCCTCTCAGATGAGATGACATTTAAAGCTGATCAGAAATCTGCAACTTTTTTTGTCACCAAAAAAAGAAAACAGAAAAAAAAGCAGTTCCTTTGAAATCAAAATGCCAAACTTTGATTTGTAAGAGAAACAGAAGCCTTTGCTTCCACATTTTAAATTGAAAACTTTTCATTTTTTGTTTTGAGATATTCTATTTATTGTATCTTCCATAATGACAAAATAAAAGGGTTAAAATTGATATGAAAACTTTGCAGTTTTGTTGGAGAAATATTTCTTCTTCATCTCTAGTCGGTATTGAGGTAAATTTCTGCTCAACATTAATCTGAAAATCTGCAGGAATATTTCCATGATTCAGAAATAATCAATCAAGCAACTTTTTTCTCCCTTTTCCCAGGAAAGTCCAAACAAAAGCAATATATCAACGATATATAATAATGTCTAGAATTAAATGTGTTTTTTTGGTAGAATTAGAAATAGTTGAATTTGTCTAGAGAAACTGCTGTTATTGTAACAGTTTTTTAAAGAGAATAAAAGACAAAAATAGGAAGCATGAATAAATAATAGCAATGGCAGAAAATACAGCTTCACTTCCCAATGCACACTTTTATTAGCTGTTGAGTTTCTGGGAGATTACACAAGCGCAACAGAGGGGTCACAGAGAAAATTGGCAAAATTTTACCAAGATTAGCCTGTTTAATGAACTGTGATTACTTGCATCTCTATTTACAATTCTCAGAAGTGGTACAAAATGTGAATTTGCCTGGCCCCACCAACATGGGAACTTTTTAGAATGAGAGAGAGGAAGGTAGCGTGGTGGGAAAGCAAAATGTTAGATTGGGGTAGATGGAAAAAACCTAATGTTTACAACCCAGATATGGTTAAGATTTAGTTAAAACCCATGGACATAGTGATACCATCTGGTTTCAGCCCACCTAGTGAGGATATTGCAGATGATCAGCAGTGCCATGGGGAATGATGTGGCCCTAGATACTGGTATGATTGACAACAGCCATATTGGTAAAGCTTACTTCTTCCAGACTATCTGTCTCAGGATTTTTTTCAGCATCAGCCAAATAAACATTGTGTGGAAAAAAAAAAAGCAAATCACATCTATGTCGCTAAAGTGAACCAAACAAAATACATTCTGGTGATTTGATCTGTATACATTTTCTCCTATTTCTAGACTCTCTGAGCTTGTTGTCATGCCAACTTGTGACTTCACCAGGTAGCTCAAGGACCCCTTAGCTAAGCTACTTCAATAATAAGTAGGCAAAATTGACCAGTTTCTACTAGCATTCCTCCTTTTTGTTACATTAAAATAATTAATATAATGGGTGAGCTGGACTTTTGTAACCTTGGACAACTTAGATTGCAATCCTGTATGTAACAGTTGTCAAGTTACTCCAAGAGGTAACAGCACTTCAAGGCCCTCTGAAAGTATAGTGTTGCACAGAGATGGTGAGGTTTGTAAAGAAACTGGAGATGTTCTGAGAAGGAATAGTTATTTAATATTAGCAAATATTACTTGAAGAAAATCACTTAGCCATTAATTTTGAAAGGAGTTTTGTTGTGTAATGATGTAAAACAGAAATACAGAAATGCAACTAACACAAGGCCACCATTTTGTATTGAGAATATTTTAAATCTGGAAAATATCTTTGGGGTTGCATTTTCAATTCTCGAAAAACTACTTGAAAACAAAAAGAAGGGAAAAAAAAAGGAATCAAGGCCAAATCCAACAAAACTTCCTTCACATGTTTCATTGAAGTTAGGTGATATACCTGCATGAGTAAAGTGTGCTTTAAAATGTATAGCTTTGCAAGAAAGAGCTTTAAATCCTCTCCTCTCCTCTCCTCTCCTCTCCTCTCCTCTCCTCTCCTCTCCTCTCCTCTCCTCTCTTCATTTTCTCATGATATTTAGCCTACTATATTTCTGAAAATTTAATAATAAAATTATTTTTGGATTTGCTTATAAAAGAAATACCAGTACCATTTATTGTTCTGGTTTGTTTGGTTGGATGGTTTGTTTTTAATGCCTACGCAGTTTTAGATGAGGAGCTGGGAGTCTTCTTATATATGTGAAAGATTCTGACAATACTGTGCATGAGGAAACTGGGTTAAAAATTCTTTCCTGATTGACCAAAATGTCATCTCAGTTATTCCTCTTTCTTCAGCTTCCTAGCTGCTCTCTCAGTCACATTTTGTCTCCCTGCTGAAATACATATATGCAAAAGGCTTTCTCCTTTGTGCCTGTAAAGCCTACAATACTGTTTTTGGACAGGAGAATGCAATGTATATAGAGTAATTTAAGAGACTTTCAATTACATTTTCAGAAAGAAACTAAGCTGTCCAGGGTTGCATGTATACATCTCAGAGGAAGTTCTACCCGTAGAACTGTTTGGTTCATGTTTGACAAAGAAGTGATGTGACAAAGCTTATGGCAAATGCTGCACAAAGATTCTGGGTATTAAGGAAATTAAATGGTTTTAAAATAAAAGAAACCCCATGGTAATGTGTTCTTTAATAGTGAATTGCATACTGGTCAAATTCAATGACTCTAACACTTCTGAAAAAAATAGAATACATATAATGTCAGAAATAAGGTGGTCTAAATGAAAGGCTTCTCTCCTAGCATTTGCCTTTTATATAGCTTGTTACTACAGTAATAGAGTTCCCAGTAAATTTCAAACCAAAATTTTCATCTCAAGTGTTTTTGGAAAGGTATTATTACAGACCTTCTAATTTCCACTGCAGCTAAGCATGTATTAATAACAAGGAGGGCTAAGGAAACTGCTGGTATATCCAGTAGTGCTTGACATTTAGTAGATGAATTAAAGTTTACAGTCAAATTTGTTTTTAACTAATAACAGTAGAGATCTTTCTTTCTTTCTTTCTTTCTTTCTTTCTTTCTTTCTTTCTTTCTTTCTTTCTTTCTTTCTTTTTCTTTCTCTTTCTTTCTTTCTTTCTTTCTTTCTCTTTCTTTCTTTCTTTCTTTTCTTTCTCTCTCTCTTCCTCTCTCTATTCCTCTCTATTCCTCTCTCTCCCTCTCTCCTCCTTCCTTCCTTCCTTCTTTCCTTCCTTCTCTCCTTCCTTCCTTCCTTCCTTCCTTCCTTCCTTCCTTCCTTTCTTCTCCCTCTCCCTCTCTCTGACATCAGATATATCACAATCATGCTGGACTAGTGAGAGTCACTTAGAATAAACTGCCCTCAAATAAAAATTTTTCCTTGGGAAGTTAGTATCCATAATTGCATAACTTGACTAAATTATGTTCTCATTTACACCCCTACTGTAAGTCAGTGAGGCTGTGGGAGTAATAACTGCATACCATGAGCCAAATTTTTCTTTCAGTCATGTCAGTGTAAATCTGTGATCATTTATTTGAATTTATGGCCAATTATGATCTACCTCTACATGTAGAACAAAATAATTAAGTTTTTAATCTTTAACCAATAACTATATTTTAATTAAAATTATATTTGGGAATGTTTCAGAAAACATTTTAAGCAAATAAAATATTTTTGTCAAAATTGAGAAACATTATAAACAGCCTCATAAATCTGTGATGATTAAAAATGAACAGGAGAAGGAAAGCATAATCAATGTTTCATTGCATCCATTTAATACACCTGTGTAATGTGCATATTTTTCAAAGCTCTCCTGTTTTCATTTCTTCCCATCTCCTGACCACGTTTGATGACGTATTCTGAAAAAGAGTCTAAAGCAATGCTGAAATAGTTAATAATAGGATGGTTGCCAACCAACTCTGCTGTTCTCTTTTGGCTGCCACGTCAGAAGTTAAAGTAGCACTGCCAAAGTGTTTCACGTCTGTCTCACAGTTAAAAATATCTGAAATTAAGATTTTTAAATATATTTTAATTTTTATTTTATTTTCATGTAAATTTTGCTGTCCAGTTATTAAACTTGTGTATTTCATTTAAAATACAACATTTTCTGTGCAGAGAAAGAAAGGTTTTCCACACAATCTCTCTAGTGAGAGATAACATCCAGAATAATAACTGGGCATCAACCAGCTTTCGTGAAGGTTCTGACTATGGTGACAGACAGCAAGAACTTTTGTTTGCTTTTATTTGAACATGTGGGTGGAATAGCTGTTCCTGTCCTTGGCTCAGCCATGTCCTTCACAGATACTTGAATGAGTTAATTATAGATTGTTGCCTAATGACATAACTATGCTTTCTGAATCCCAGAGAATGACAATTCCTGATCAAAGTACTTCTTATTCCTGTATTTGCTCATCAGCATGAAAACCACTCTCTACATGTATGCACATACGGAAATCTTTATTTCATCTGTCTTTTCTTTCTTTATCTTTCTTTATTTATTTATTTTTCTTTCTTTTTCTCTCTTTCTTTCTCTCTTTCTCTCTCTTTTTCCCTCTCTTTCTCTCTCTCTTTCTCCCTCTCTTATTGTTTCTTCTTCTTCTCCTCTTACTATCTCTTCTTCTTTTACCCCTGCTGTTATATTTTCCTTTGATTTGTAAAGAAATGTTAGTCCAATCTTCTGAGTTACTCGTAGTTCTTGCTGAGGTATAAGGCAGATTTGCATGTAACCTTTGGAAAAAAAGTACAAATTTTCTTGATTCCGGCATAAAAGATGCAACCAGAAACTAAAGGTAACAGGAAACAGAAGCTGAATAAATAAGAACATGACATCCATTCATCATTGTGACAGCATTGTTTTCTTTTCCCAAGTTTTAAAAGAGTTTAAGTCTATATCCCAAGTTACATAAACTGAGAAGGCACTCTGATGAAGGGGAAGACAGCCTGGGGCACAGCCTTATGTTTCTTCAGAGTCCAAGGATGCTGCCACATGCATTTCCACTTTAGATTTCATTATTTAATGTTCGTCTTACAAACGAATTTTTACTCCCATGCTGTTATTACACTAATGAAAAAACCTTGCAGCATTATGTTCCTGTTTAGTTATTTACAAGTCAGAGTCCAAGAGAAGCAAAAACCACCTTCTAGTCACTAGTCATATTAAGTCACCTCATAACCACAAACAGCAAAAGAAAGAACTGATTCCAATATCACAGGAAGCTTCAGTTCATCTGGTAATCATGTTTCAACCCACTTTCCAAGTTCTTAGATTTGGTTAAAGTTTCTGCTCCATTCTCTCCTCTTGCATAGAAGATGTGATCCCATCACTTAATTTAACTATCTGAGCTGAGTTCTCAACCTTCCTCTTCCCCAACTCAGGTTCCGTCTCCAGAGTAGAAACTGCTGCTGTTTATATTTCAGCTAAGTGCTGGCCACACTTTCCATAGATGTGAGGTCTTCACTGTGCTGAAAGTAAAATCCTAATGACTCCAGGTCTTGTGTAAATTATTAGTTAGATTAGTCCCTTCTTTATCACAAAATTACTAGCTGCTCAAGTGGGAGGTAGACCACTAGGCATCCAGGCTTTTTCTGAAGTTGTTCCTAAAGCAAGCCAGAATTTGTCCAGTTTCCAGAAGGGAAATCCACACCCCTGTGTATGTTGCCAGGTCTAGGAATATTTGCACATCCAGTTTAAATCGTGCTCACCTTTTGCCAGTCTTAAATGTACAGATTTGGGCGTATCTTCTGCAGAAGGGTGGAATTTATTGTTACAGTTGGATGTGAGACATGCCTTTCTCTAGTGCAAGATCAGATACATTTCAAGTTCTCCCATTTAGCTCATCAAAACCACTCAGAAGTATTTACCTCTGAAATTAGCTTAGCAAGTATGTTCAAAAATAGATATTCCTAAATGACCAGAATAAACACCTAAACAGAATAAAAAGCTAAAAGTTATCACATAGTCTACTCCAGTTTTCAAACTGATGGTGTGTCTTTTATTCGTTCAGCTTCAGCTTTATAAGTACAATCTAGCATCTGGTTATTTTTCTGGGATAAAAGGAGCACATGTGATGCTGCAGTGCAGAAGCTTTCCAGTAGCTTTCCAGAGTTGTACCTGAATCACCTTCCTCTTTTTTTCCCACCCCATTTTCTTTTAAAGGAAGGAAAAGCAAAATAAATCTAAAAATGAGAAAAAAAATAATTGGAATTTTCTTTCACTTGCTTCTAGAATTTTATGCCTCTATGTACTTTTTAACTGGGAAATGGCTGTACTTAGTTGAAATGGTAGCAGAGTGTGGTAGACAATTATCTGTTTAGAGGCTGTTTTGAGATATTGAAAGCCATCTTTACCATTACTGGGTTTTGCCCAGATGTATCCATTAGCCTTTCAGTCGAAAGGTCTTTGAACTTGTTAAGAGAACAATGTAGTTCCAGGTTGTTCCAGTTACAGGCAAAAGCCCTAGGCGAGTCTCCTCTGTTAGTCTGTGTTCTGATATAGTAATCCTTGATGAACAGAAAATCCTATAGAAGACCATGAGGGAAACTCAGAAATTGCAGCAATTAAGCAGATTAAATTTATCCAGGGGTCTTTAACACTTATTTCCAAATTCCTTTCTTACTTTGTGTTCTGGAGAAAGGCTGATACTACTTATGTGATAATAATGTTAACATTGTGATTCCAAAGTACTGCATTTGTGGGTTTTCTTGGCTTGGAATGTCTCAGTCCAGGAGGAAGTTTTCTTAAATATTTTTAAAATTAATTCAGCCATTATCAAGAAATCTATACGAATGCAGTAACCACGGAAGTTTAACATTTTATGATAATGTTTTCCATTTGTGTAACTAAGTAAGTCATAAAATAGGTTCCAATCCAGTGCTGTCTACTCCGCAACTGCAAAAATTGTTTCAAAAATCATTCACAAAATGTTAGATGGTAAAAATAGACGAAGACATTTTTTCTGGTCTATGAGTATAAATATTATCATATAATTACACTAGTACATTTGTTGAATCATGAGGTACTGTTGAGTTCAAAGGAATATTTTGGTGAGAAGCTAATAAAACTTTTGGGTTCAGTTTTTTCAAAACTTTGGAAAGGATGTAAAAATACAATTTTAAAAACTTGTGAATGTGTTGAACTCATTTTTTTTATTGTGCGCATACTGATGTACATTTATAATATTATGTAGTAGAGTACATATACTCACGTCAGACCTCTATACAGCCACAAACACATAGAGACATGCACGCAGCACACAAGAGCAGAGAGTTATGTTAGTTGAAAGAACTGTAATCCGTTCTGAATCCTAGGACTATATGAACAATACAAAATTCCAAGATCCACTTATGAGTTTCTAAATTTCACTGAACTTTCTCCACAAGGCAATATGTTTGTTCAAACATGTTTGTATGCTTGTTCAAACACTTTTACAGCATTACTTGATCTTTAATAAAAGAAAGGAATAGTTAACAATTATGATTATAAGCTGGGTGAAATCGGGGATGGAAAAGACAACTGTCATTAGTATAGCTCCCCATTTTCCACTGTTATGTATTTGCCTTGCACATTTATATTTTAAAAGTCCAAAGAGATATTCTTTCCCCCCCAGCTGTATATGGACATATNAGTGCTGTCTACTCCGCAACTGCAAAAATTGTTTCAAAAATCATTCACAAAATGTTAGATGGTAAAAATAGACGAAGACATTTTTTCTGGTCTATGAGTATAAATATTATCATATAATTACACTAGTACATTTGTTGAATCATGAGGTACTGTTGAGTTCAAAGGAATATTTTGGTGAGAAGCTAATAAAACTTTTGGGTTCAGTTTTTTCAAAACTTTGGAAAGGATGTAAAAATACAATTTTAAAAACTTGTGAATGTGTTGAACTCATTTTTTTTATTGTGCGCATACTGATGTACATTTATAATATTATGTAGTAGAGTACATATACTCACGTCAGACCTCTATACAGCCACAAACACATAGAGACATGCACGCAGCACACAAGAGCAGAGAGTTATGTTAGTTGAAAGAACTGTAATCCGTTCTGAATCCTAGGACTATATGAACAATACAAAATTCCAAGATCCACTTATGAGTTTCTAAATTTCACTGAACTTTCTCCACAAGGCAATATGTTTGTTCAAACATGTTTGTATGCTTGTTCAAACACTTTTACAGCATTACTTGATCTTTAATAAAAGAAAGGAATAGTTAACAATTATGATTATAAGCTGGGTGAAATCGGGGATGGAAAAGACAACTGTCATTAGTATAGCTCCCCATTTTCCACTGTTATGTATTTGCCTTGCACATTTATATTTTAAAAGTCCAAAGAGATATTCTTTCCCCCCCAGCTGTATATGGACATATTTTTGACACACACATACGATACAGCCTCTTTATGGTTTTTGGTATAACCTTTTCCCTATTATTTTGTTCCTCTGATGTACGATGGTCTGCGCAAGATCTGTTTGGGAGTTAAGGATGTTACAGAATGTGTATTGAAAGGGAAGAGAGGGCAAAAGTTCTTGTGATATGAATTTTAAAGAGTTGTGTTGAAAGGGTTAAAATGTTTCGAACTAGCCATGTGTCGCAATCGAGTGATTAGGTGTAACTCCCAATTAAAGATCAATAAGTCCTTTAAAGTGATTTATAAAAATGGATTGGTAAGAAATGTCCATTTAGAAACTACTGTGAGTAAAATCACTATACTCTCTGTCATATTGATCGGGCCTTTATGTCTAAACACGCATTAACTGGGGCAGACAATAAAAATTAATCCTCTTCTTTCGTAAAATGGAAGGTCATTTTCCCAACTGTCCCTAGGGGGAATTATGTCATTAAACATGCTACTAAGACATTTTATTAAATCTGACTAGGCTGTTTGCATAAAAGTAAATTAGAGTAGTCAATATTGGAAAGAAAAGGATTTTAAGGAGCAATAACTAGAGGTATTTATTGTAAGTGTATTATACAACAGATGCATAATTAAATTCAAAACAACTCCATTAAAATAATGTTAAGGGCCTGGCTTAAAATGACAAAAGGCAAGATTTTCAGAGCCCTAAGCATGCCCTGTTGTACCTAAGCATTTCAGGGGTCTCTAAGCAGTGGGGGATTTGACATACCATATGTGCTGATATTCTCTGCTCTCTGCCCCCCAGGATAATGTTATTTATAAATAAAACCACTGAGAAAAGGGGTGAAACTGTAACTAGCGTCAACCCAACCGAGACGTTGTCCTCAATAAAACACCTGCGGTTTAGGATCCAGCATGCGTCTCTTTACACCCGTGTTCCCTCGGATAAGAAGCATCTTTCAACACCAAAAGAAAAAAAAAAAGGAAAAGAGGAGAAGTCATTTAAGATTATGTTCTGGTGAAGGTGTGTGGCCTTCAAGCTGTGGCTGCCCACAGGAGCCTTTTGCCCAGTACCCAGCGAGAGCAGAGGTGGGAGGGTTTACCCCTAAGCACAGCATCTCTGCCATGGCACCCCATGCAACTGCTTGTGTCTGAAAGCACCCTAGGGCCACTCCTGGGCCAGCTATTGTCTGTGAAACAATTTTTTTGAAGGTTAAAGTCAGAATTTCAAGTTGCATTTTTGCGTGTTCTTGTCTAGTGCAGGGCACACTGCCATACCTCTGGGTAGGTGACCTCCTTCCCATCCCCTCTGCTCTGAGGCCTGTGATTGACCTCCTCCCTTCTACAAAAAAATCACCAGTAGTTAAGTGGCTGGGGTCACTGTATATTATACTGGCCACATAGGACTGCATTATCTCCACAATCTCTAGTCAGCTATACACATCAGTTTGTTGTCTTTTATCTCTAAGTGAGATTATAGATAACTTGACATATCGGAGACCTTTTATCACTTTACCAGGGTTGAGGTCTTGGCCATGGCCAGAGGACTGGGCTCACATGTTAATTCTGATAATATGCACCCTAATGCTGCTCTTATTATTACAGAATGCTTACCACTAAATGACTCCTATATTTTGCTGGAGAAATTATATATAAGATAAAAATAAAATATATTTTCTCTTTTTTACCCCCAAATATCCTAAATTAAATCAGAGCAGTAGATGAAGCTCAAGTTTGAATAATTCACCAGAGTTCGACAGGTAAGAGACAATGCTGTGATTGTGAAACCCAAATTTGAGGTCTGGGTTTCACGCTTGGTTGAGTCATAGAGAGCCGGTGCCACAGAATAATCACTCTGGGTCAGACCCCAAAAAAGCCCTGAGGTGCCCTGTGGTGGCAGCTGTGTAAGTGCTTTAGAAGGAAATTGGTAGAGGGAGTGTAATCTGTAACCAGCTGAGAGGGGCAAGGGGAGGGGATGGGTGCCATGGGCATGGAAAAGCTGTTAATCGTAACAGGACTTGGAAACATGGATGCAGAACTGGCTGAAAAGTATAGTAATAGTACCTCTGTCTCATGCCTACTAAAATATGACTTTATCCATTTCTGCACTTTCCCCAAGGAGTGAAAAACTGAATAATACCAGATTTTGGCAGATAGTTGGCAGAGAAAAAAATTACCAGTTAGAAACACCATTTTGACCATCTAAAATCTCCTCTTTTATCTCTTTGCAATGAAATGATTATAACAATCTCTGGATGTTATTGACTAAAAAGAAAAAAAATAACTCTGTAATATCTACCGGTTTCCCAAACAGTTTATTGAGGGGTTTGAACTTATACAGACTTTCTGGTGACATTTACATCTGTTTCACAGTCTGAATCTCTGAAATTCATGGCTGACAAATGCATTAAACAATATGACAATAAAAGTTTGACATGAAAAGAAATACAATGTTTCATAAATTATGAATGCTAGGTAAATAAGTTCAGGCCATGTACCTCTTCAAGGAAAATGTTTAAGCCAGTCTCATACATGGCATACAGTAAGCAATATGTACAGAGTCTACAGAGTCCGTTCTGCAGAGAATACAGATAGTGAGTGTCCAAGTTGAACACGTTAATCCAACTTAAGTCTGTTTTTTTTCTTTTTTTTTTTTCTTCCACTAAGGCTTCAATATGCATCTGATCTCAGGATATTAGATTTTTCTTTGAGGAAAGAAATAAATTACTTATCTGGGGAATAAACCCAGTCTTCTCTCACTGTATTGCTCACCATATATATTGTGCTAAAATAAGGTTCACTGATTCTAATGTAAATCTCTAAAGCTGAACCATGATAATATGAGTTTCTGCATTTTATGTGGTAGGTAAGTAGGTTGCATCTTTGAAAAAATGTAGTGAGAGAGATTAGTGATTTCACCTAAGGAGAAAGAGGACAGGCTCAAATACCTTTAGGGTCTGAAACTCTTTGACAGACTAAGAAAAACTGTTCAAACACAGTTTTGGTTTAAAATTGAGATGCATCTTGCAGTATGACTGCTTCCCCTTATCCCTGTTTTCACACACACATTTTGTGACATCAAGATTTGTCTATATGGGCAATTTATACCAGTACAAACCAGCACAGACCAGCTTGCATCACTAAAAGATCTGCATTTATAAGTCCCCATCCTTTATAACGATGTTATTGTCAACATTTCTGGGGAATTTTCATTCCTGCAGAAACAGGAATTAATTTCTCTTCCAAAGAAGTTACACTGTAGCACATTGCTGTCTTGACATGATGCTTTCCCACATGGCTTTGCTGCTAACCCCAAATGTCCAATATGTTTATTGAAATACCTTTTTCTAGCCTGAAGTCAAGGTAACTGGATGATAGCTCTCTGTGCTAGCACAGACAGTTTCAGCTTCCTTGCATGTGCAGAGTGTCTATCAAAGATACCTCTTATGTGCCTCCACCATGCAGCACACTTCTTCAGTGTCCCAGGTAGGCTGTGGATCACGTCTGTCCCTGGGATACTTCGACTTGTCAACAGCACTGACTGCAGCAATGACTGGGAGAGTGACTGCACAGGATCAAGGTTCGAGGATGGTTTATAAGAAGAGAAAGGAGAAAGGTGGAGTTCTCATATTGATGTGACAATTTCGCCTTGCTACAGCAATTCTGACAGGATTTCAAGCTGGGAATGCCATCATAGACTTGACGCCAATGCAGTGCCAATGGGCAAAAATATCCCAGTAACTGAACAAAAAATAACTTTTTTCAGAAAGATGTGCTTGACAGACAAGAAGCTATGTGATGTTTTAACAGTCCAAATGAGGTTCTGTAGATTGATCCAGTCACCCAGGCTGCTGTTCCCACTATCACCAATCCTTTCATTCCTGGAAGTGCTCAGGATGCCAAAAGCATTCTAGGAAAGTCTGGTCAGCATCATAGCAGTTACAGTGGTAATGTGCTTTGTAATACAGAGTGAACATTTATTGCTAATGATAGATATGGACATATTGCGTGGAAGTGAGACAGTGTAATTTCTGAATACCACTATTTCTCTTTCCAACTCATAGCTTCCCTGGGAATCCTAAGAATGAGCGATTACAACCAGTGAGTGCACCCACTGTAGAAGGGGCTGCCCCCACAGTCTCTAGTTACACATCACTGATACCTTCCCCCGTGTTTCTTATCAAGCCATGTCCCAGCTTCTGGATAAGAACACCTCTAGAAAACAGTATACTTCCTATGTGTTCTCTGCTGGCCTCATTTCCCTCTCTGTGCCAGCTGGGCCAGATTTCAGAAAGCATGCTACATGATGTGGCTGTTGAGAGCCATCATTCTGTATCTGCATTATAAAATATCTATCATCCTTTGATCATCCAGGAAATTAATCCAATTAATCAATGCATAATTATTATCAGCACAGATCTTTAGAAGAGTTTTTTTTTTAAATAAAAATCTTATCAGGGCAGTTTTTTTCAATAAAAACCTTAGCAAGATTTTTTTTTATTGATACAAATCTAAGAAAAGCACATTGTAAGTAGAATTGCAACTTTTTTTAAAGCTACTAAAAAAGTACACTACAGAAACATCCGAAAAAAAAAGGTAACATAACATATAGTAAGTCTGAAGAGCCTCAATGCCACACCATAATTTGAAAATGTCTGCAGCTATATAATGTGACGTCCGAAACACAGAAAGAAGGCTTCAACACTTGCATAGTGACCCTACTTTCTCCTTTGTGCTTTAACTAGTGAAAAGGCCCTTCCTGCCATGCAGATTCATAGGAATTATAACTTGATTGAATAACAAGAAGTTACCCAGAAACTTGTAAAGAGTAGGCTTTCTAGGGAACAGGAGGAAAAGGGTGTTGGTGTAAGTCTACTTGCTCTCCCAGAGACACTAGGGAAACAGATAGGGAGACAAACAGGCAGTTGGTGGTGTTAATGGATGGAAGACATAATTCTCAGAGAACATTCTCTGCCAGACTAGGCTTCCATCTTCTATCTCTTTCCCCTTAGGCACACTGTTACATATCCTGATTTTAGGGAACATGTCATGTTGAGAAGAACAACTTTTGGTTTATTTTGTTATCACACTTTCCTGGCCTGGCAGGGAAAACAAGTGGTAGATGGCAGCTCCATTTCTTTGATCCCCCTATCTCTCTATCTCAATTAGTGGGATTGAGGCTGGTCACATCAGTCCCTTAAATTCCTGACCAGCCTCCAACAGCAAAGCCTACTTTCTAGGAACCCTTTTACCTTTTTTCAAGTGAGATCAAACTTCTAGATTTTGTTAACTGAAATCTTACTTGTCTTTTAATTTTAAATCTTGCAACTAGAATTGCTTGCTCTGCTTGCATATTTAGTAGTCTACAGATTTAAAATGAAATTTTGGAAGATTTATTTTCTTTAGAACTGTTCTTGCCTAGTTAAAATCATGGTACAGAGAATGGCTTAATTTATAATGAAATCACTATATTTAAAGCTGAACCAACAATTTTGAAGAGGCAAGTGCTGTGGCATAGTAAGAGAGGAATTATGCCATTGTCAAGGTTTGTTGTACAGATACAGAGGGATTGTACTTCTGTGAATGTCCCAGTGTGCATGAAGTGCAGAATCCCACACTACATAAGGATTTTAAGTAATAGAAAGGAGTGCAGAATACCTACTCACAGTGCTGAATGCACACCTTGTGTGACAATCCTTTTGCGATAGCAAGGGTTCATAAGGATGTTATTTTTACTTAAATGAAGGTGCCTGTTTATAAGACTATTGAATGATTTTCTTGAAATGCATATTTTCCTGAGGAAAACCCAACCCACATACAAGTAGTTCAAAACCAGCCCAATATATTACTAACCAATGTGGTCAATGTATTTACAGACCAACTTCCATTAGTGTTGTCATGGTTTCTCCAAAGGAACCCTGGTTATCAGTCTCTTTCTTTGTTCATCTGATTCCCCTGAGCCTTTACCAAAGATCAGTAGACATTGGCTAAAGAGTTTACAGTTCTCAATAAAAGTGATAGGACGTATACTTAGAGAACAAAAATATTGAGATCCTTGTTTGGGTCTGATTCGTTAGTAGGGAGGATCTAAGCAGTGTATCCTGTGCTAGTAAAATCTGAGGGCAGGTTGGATTTTTCTGCTGGGGAGGACAAAAGGACAGACCATGATGTGCTGGAAGGTGAACAGCTGTGTATATAAAGGATACGCCAGGTTAGAAATATTGTACGGATCATTGTCTAGAAGCTCCTAGGCAATTCTTAGAAATCTTTGACCCTGGCTGTTCTGATGAGCTTATTTGCTGAGTCTTAAAGCACCTGAGTAAAACTAAGGAATTTATAACATTAAGCATTACTATCTGAACACAGCTATCCCTTGCTCTAAATAGTAGGCCGACTAAAGAAATTCTGGTTTTATAAATGTTTCCATCATCCTACAAGTGCTCTCTATTTTTCTTGCTCTCTCTTGTTTTACTCTTAACATGCCTGTTCCTCTCTAGACCAATACAGCACTGTTTCTGTGATAAACCCTTTTGTGACATTTGGAGGGATTATGATGCCCTCTCTGCACTACACACCTCTCCTAATTTGCCCCTCAGTCTTTCCTCAAGCAAAGCTCTACTGAGAGTCCAGAATTAGCAGAAGCCAAGGAAAGAACATCCCCTGGAGTGTATTTTTCATGTGTAAAATTTTATTATTTGCATTTTCTTAGCTGAAAGCATATTTCAGATGCTAGTACTTATGTTATTAGACTGGTGAGGACTGCATTCAGTTGAAAAGCCTCAGGAATGTAGTTGTGACAGTCATGGTAGCATAATAGTGGAAGTAAGTGTCATTCATAAGTACACTGTTTCCTTTACATTGAATTTTCTTAGCCTGCCTTGGTAATGATGGTCATCTTTCTCTGATATTTTTCTTTAATTGATTCTCCCATTACCTCAGGGCTTTAAGTCTCTCCTTTCTTTGATTCAAATGATCCCAACACCAAGTTGCCCATAGTGCATCCCGTCTCTGCACCTTCTTATGGGTGTAAGACAGGGGGAATAGCCTGGGATATTGTATGTTCAGTTCCTGTAGCTGCAACTCATAGCAGTCAAGTTCAGAAAGGTCCATATGTCATTAACTCCTCACACCTTGGTCAATCAAGTGCTTTTCCATATCCCATAACAAATTTAAGGCCCTTAATACAGACCAACATTCACAACTTTAATTTGCTGCAGGGAGGGAGTGGGAAAACCCTAGAGCATTGCTGGTATCCAGGTGTCTGCAACGGCCCTGATGTGCAATGGCTACACAGTGTGTGATCCTACATAGATCAATGAAATACCTCAACATTCAGCATCCAACACACCCGAAGCAACCACCAGGAACACTGAAATTTGGGATTAACAGTATAGGGTTAATGCGGTGCAATTCCCCATGATGATAATGACATTAGCTAATCCAAGAATTCACCTAATGAGCTTTAATTTTTTGTCCTCAGGTTCTCTCTTATCTAGTTACCAAATCCTTTCCATAAGTTAATCAATGTCAATCTGAAACAATATAATTTTTCTCTGGAAGACTGCTGTAGAGCTTTATGTGTTTGGAGATTTACAAATTTACCTAATCTTTGTCTAAATTTGTTCATGACTGATTTTGATTTTTTGATCTCATGCTGATATTTTACCGCGAATAATTCCTCACCACCATGTAGGTTCACAGGACCTCATAATATCCTACCATGGTTGTTTTTTTCTATCCAGCCAACTCCTTCGGTGATGATCTGACACATTTGAAAGGTAGCCGTGGCAGGTGAATGCTTTATGAATGTGACTGGTGAGTTTGCTGGTAAACCTGTTGTTTCACAAGGTTCTCTGGGAAGAGGTGTATAAGGGTGCCCCGGGCTGGCTGGAGGCTCTTCTGACCGTTTCTTGGGGAACTGAGCTATGAGCACTAGTGGAGACAGGCGGGTTAAGGCAACAGTGGGTCACATTTACCTTGGTCCTCATTCCACTTTCTGTCTTGTGTTGACATGAGCAAAACGGAGATGGTGGGTGGGGATTGTGGAACAGACAACTGGTGTGCAGCAAGCGTTCTTGCAGCCATGCAGCATTGCAGCTGCCGTGGGGAGAGATCACTGGATACTTAAAGTGAAATACCCAGGCTGTGTGTTTTGCATTGTAAATTAAATAAATTTTTCAGAATTGTTTTGTTTTGGAGTTAATATTTTCTTGTGATTGGGGCTAGATGGAGATGTAGGTGTGAAGACAAGACAAAATTTATTTGTGTTGTAGAAAAATTCAGGGGCTTCCCTGACCTTTGCTATGACATTAGATTTACTTCAGGAGTGTTTTAAATTGGCCCTGAGAAAAAGACACTATCTGCCATAACCTGTCCTCTAGGTAGGCTTTTATTTCACTCCACGTGTCCTGCCAGTGGCAGTCCTTGTACTACTTTTGCTTTGTGGAGATTCCCTGTCAGCAGGTTGTTATCAGATGCCCTCCCTCAGTCTCTTTCTGATGCCAGAATGACTGAAAGACTTTCAATATAATCCAAAATCAAGTGGCAGACAAGGTTTAAAGCCACCTCTATAGTGGTCACCAGGTTCCTCAGAGTTCCTGTCCCAGGTGGAGAAACAGAAAGTCTGAGAATCAGGTCTCCCACTTCTTGTACATAGCCTTAATAATTTTAAATAACACATACACATCATGTGCTTTATTTAGTACAATTTTTTTTTTTTTCAAAAACCATGAAGGAAAAGGCAACATTTTGAATGAATTTTTAGAGGAAGACTGTGTCCCTCTCTGAACTACTGCATGCCCGTTCCTTTTTGTTTGCAAAGCCATGCACCCGGAGCATAAATGCAACTCTCACATGAAGTGAAGAAGTGATGGTGTGGAGTTGTGAGAATATGGCCTTTATCTGCATTCTGGGAGTGGTTTTGTTCTGCACTCTCTGCTACGTGACGAGGAAGGAATAAAGAGCCTGGACACCCAGACAAAAAGAGGGCCATTTAGCCTTTTCACTGAAGTCTAGGATCCTTGCTGAGGGATTATTTTACGCGGGCCTGTGTTTTGGCTAAGGGGGTCTAGTTTTTCCTCAAAGCCAGGCAGCAGATGTCAGGCCTCAGAATTGCTCACAAAATGATGACCTTGCTGGGTCAAGGCCTATACAACCTGCTTCGCCTCAAGCTGTGTCAAACACAAGCATTAGAAAGACTTTCCCTGGGCAGGCCTGTCTGGGCGACTAGCTATCCCCAGTTTTCTCTGTAGAATGAATTCCTTGTGAAATTCTGCAGCTCTGAGAAAAAAACACTCCTGACAGTTAACTTGGCTTTTTCTTTTTATTTAAGTAATGAATAAGGCAGTGAAGGTTTTTTAGGGGGTAGAGGTCTAACACATTATTATGCTATTTTGTAGTAACAATTTATATTGTCAGGAAAGTTTGTTTGGAGTTTCCATGTGTGAATAAAATATGTTAGTACAGACAGTGTCAAATACAGATATGATACGCTCAAAGAAATGAATGTGAAAAAGAGGACAGTATATGAAATGCAATCTGTGGCAAATTCACATTGTGTGTTGGATGTAAACACCTTCAGTGTGGTGATCATTAGAGGGGGAAGAACATCTACTGTGATTAAGAACAGCAAATTATATTTGCTATAGTTATTGTCTTATTGGGAAATGTTCACAGTCAAGGGTTTAAAAATGTAATAAAAAGTGGATCAATATGTGTTTGAGGATTTCATCAATTGCATATTAACAGTACTCGTCCTTCTGACCTCTTTTCTTTGAGCTATTCCCTTGATCAGAGCAAAAACGATCTAATAAATTACGCGTTTATTCATCCATGGGCTGAATTCCGTTTCATATTTCTTTTTTCTTACATACAAAATTAAAAAACAATGTGTGATTCCTGAACGTGGTTCTGATTCTTATAATGATGGATGAGCATCTGATTTCTTACAACCAAAGATTTCAACCATATTTCTGCAGAACAAAAATTAGAGAATTTTGAGTTATATCATAAAATATTTAACATTTCTGTTTATACCACTACAGATTGGCAAATCTGTTATGGTTAGCAGTTTTCACAATTGATTTACCTTTTTGCACAGATTGAATTTCTGCAAGTGTATCACAAAGTTTTTAAATGTTTTGTGTTTTGTTTTTGTGCATTTGTGCATAAAGGTCACTGCAAGTGTTATTCACTGGACATTGCAAATCTGATCTGCCTTCTGTATTTGTGGTGACCTGAATGTGTCCCTTGCTCTTGGTTCTGTATGCCAAGTGAATCACCAGGATGATATTCCTGACAATAAAAGGTTTTGCAGTATAGGAAAGCACTAAACGGACTTTTTAGGATTCCATCAAATTGAGGAAGAACAAATATGAAAGACATTTCTGTTGCCTTTTTTATTCCCTCCTGAAGAAATCAGGCATAACTCTCTCTACATGAATAAAATTGTACTTGCTAGGGAGTCATTTACAGCGATCTGAATTATTTTATAGACAGAAGCACAGAGGCAGACAGCGACTGATCATACCATATTTTGTTTTGAAATAATTAATATTTTGTGAAAAGAATAATTATCTTAATGTAAAACTATTCCATATAGAACAGCAGTGACAGTTGTGAATTGGGCCTAATATTTATGTTCATATTTGGACAGGTGAGATAAATTTTACTTAGTTTAGAACCTTTACTTAGGAATATTCTAAGTTGCATGAGTGCAAGGAATGCTGCCCGTTAATAAAGTCAGAAAAAGTTTTTCCATTGACTTTCATGAAGCCAAGACTTCATGCCATTAATGCTGCTACACACATTCTTTTCAGTATGGAGTAAAACATTTCTGGTTAAGGATACTGAACGTTACATAACTCAGAATAGCCTACATGTTTTTTCCTATTTTACTTGAGTATGTACATGAAAATGTATATAAAACCATATTTATTTAGAACTCCTAACTCCAGAATTTTTGAAATGTGTCATCTTTGCTGGGCCTCCATACTCTAAGACATAGTGTTTCTTGGGAAATACAAAGCTGAATTCTCTGCAGTGTTTGCAAAAGGCTTAGCTGTCCTAAGCCACCCTCGCCTGTTGCTTCATTAATTGTGAATGCTGTGTTATAAACCTGAAGGTACTTGATGTTTTCACCTAGTACCAAATCTGTTATAGAGCAAATAGAAACGAGAAGGGAAGCATTTGCTTAGGAAAATGTTTTATTCTTGAAAAAGATTTCTTTACCACATGAACTTTTGGTGTGACTGCACATCCTGTGTAGTAACATTTTCTGCTTTTGTGGTTAAAGAGCAGCTATTCCCAAGGTCAAGGGGTACTGTGTCAGTTCCTGGACAGGACTATTGATGTATTGCTCCCTTTATCCCAAGACTGCAGAGATATTTAAAAGGGAAAAAAGGTCTTGCAGAAATAATCAGGAAAAGCTAACACATCTGTCTATTCAAAATCACAAAAATCACATGAAGTTCAGTGTAAAATTCTGATTTTGTAGTAGTTAGAACTTGACTTGTTCTGCTTTATTCTCCTGGAAGAGAACTGCAGTTTCTTTAAAAAATGTCCATTTTTATCCCTCTTTCTCTGTCTGAAGATGGATATCATAAAAATAAATTAAAAAAAGAAAGAAGACGACATCTGTAGTAAAGCAAAATGGTTATTCATCTCAATATCATCCAGTGAGAAGCATGATAAGAGATATTCAAAAGGTCTAGAGCTGAACTCATAATTTCCAGTACTAGACCTACTCAGCTTTTGTCCGTATTTCACTCTCAGGTTTATTTTGAGTACTATTGTTAAACGGTCCTGAGATGGACCTATCAAATTTAATTCCTTGCACATGTCACTATCTACCTTTTGAAGATGTACTGTATGGAAATTAAGGTAATAGTCCAAGAGTCTATTCACATGTTTTGCTGACAGATCTATTCCAAAGAAGGTGTCAGTTAAATAAGAATGTTAAAGCAGATACAAACCCATTTACTTCAAGATATAAAAGAGACTTTTCTTTTTTTTCCAGAGTTTGTAGAATAGACAGGAAAATAATGCATACCTTTATTTATCCTGACATTCTTGACAGTTTGCAGTGCAAATCCTAATCTGTATTAGAAATAATCACCTCTCTAACTATCATGAAAGTTTTTAGCTGAAGGTCAGACTCATATGTGTATACTCTCTTTTAATATCATCTGATTCAACAAACAACCCTATCGATTTCATGAGGATGGTTCCATTAGAGAAAACAGAACTTCACAACAGTAAGCAGAGGAAAAGTAAAAAGATATTCTCTTTAAAATCACAACAGAGAGGCAAGATGAAAACCAGTATGGAGCCCTATAACTGTGAGAACAGCATGACACTATTTGCCTTGAGTTAAATGAGTGCTAGACTTGTCCATTCTTGGGGAATATTACAAATACATTTTGGTACTAAGGTAATATGAAATGCTCAGCTTGAAAATAGATATTCTTCAATCACAGGAATGGAAGAGATAATCTTAGGGTTTTGTCATGTGAGTAGGGGCATTGTCATTTGAAATTAAGTAAGGCCTTTGAGCACTGAAATTTTAATGCTTCTTTGATGCACAAATACAAGCAAAACTGTCTTACACAAGTATAATCTATCACCAAGTTATTTTAGTTGCATCTTCCTTCAGTCAGAGTTCAGTGCCTCAGACCAGATCCAACATTAAGTGTTCTATATAATATCTCAAAAGTTATATATGAAGTAACCTGGCCTTTTTTGGTAGCATTTAGGAGATCAGCATTGCATCAACCCTGAACATATTTACTTTCGTATGTCATACTTAAAAAAAAAACTTTGTGAATGGTGGTTCCTAGATCTAGACTGATTACACATATTCTGGGTGCTTAATTATATGCAACGCATAGAGAGACATAGCATACAATTGTAAAAGTGCCATTCATGTAGGCACATGCCTGATTATATAACAGAGATTGTGGTTCTACGTCTACTAACCTCAGAAACTGTGATATCCAACAGATTGAATTTGTGCAGTTCCAGATCATCTCTTCTATCTTTGCTTAGCCAGATTTTTGTTTGATTATCAGACTTTTCCATACCTGGAAGTACTGAACTGTCTTTGAGTTGAAGTCCCAGTTTTCTCCATATGCGTTTGTATTGCTTTCTTAATTTCCCATTGAACTGCACAGATGTTCACATGAAGGCTAATGCCCACTTCAAGGAAAGAGATAACAATTTTCCAACTTTCCTTTCTGCTTATTTTCTGATCATATAGAATATATGATGCATGAACAGTGCTCCTTGTCAGCTGGGACTGTATGGAGAAACAGGGCCCTGAATACAGATGTCCTAAGATCCAGTACCAGTAAAAAAAGGCAATTTTCCCTTGTGGTAGGTCAAATGTACTTCAGTTATATCCATTCATGCCCTGGTTGCTGAGAGATGAATTTGGCCATGTATCTGTATCTGTACCTTCCTTCAAAAGACACCAGCACTGCGAGGAAGCTAATCATCTAAGGGTGCTGCTCCAGGAACGAACATCTCCATACAGGAGCAGATAAAAATGAAAAAGACTTAAAAAAATTCAATTAGATTAACAGAGACAAGTGAGTGCTTGCCCAGCCATTCCTGAGCAACAATTTATTCCTAGGGTGGTGCGAGAGACTCAAGCCAGCGGTCAGCAAGCTGACAAATCTGTCAGCTTTGCTGGGTGGCTGTCAGTCAAACCAGGTGCCTGCTGTGTGTTGTGGCGCTCCTTGTATTAACACCCTGCTGAGATAATTCTTTTTTATCCTTTTTTTTTGCCACCAAGAGGGTCTGCCACCACACTGCTGTTTTTCATCTTGTTAATTGAGTCATTTATTTCGTTAAAAGGTGAAACTTTATCAGGGTTTATGTGCCAAATGTGAGAAGGCATATTTAATGATACATCAAATGTTAGAAGCAGGCAGGTGCCTCTGTGTATGCTCTTTAAAATGCTGAGAGGCAAGGTAGATCTTGTAAATTAAAATCACCTGATATTAACTAAAAATAGGCATTTTGTTCCCAGGCAACAATGCAAATACACTGTACATATGTGTGTATGTGTTTGTTACTAAATATATAAAGCACATTGATATTTATATTTAATTTTCAATCAGCAGATTCATCCATATTCGAAAGCAGATAACTGGAGGGATAAACAATACAAGAGCAGAATTCAAAATTATGTATAATTTCTAAGGTGGCTGCTAAAGACGATATTGGAAAAAACTTTCAAGCTTCTTCAAAGAAGATTTCTCTATCACCGATTGCCGCCACTGTTTCTGGGGTAACTTCTTCATTTTCATTTTCTAGGTATTTCTGAAGCAGCTAAATTGTGGGGTTTTATACCCTTGTTAGGAAGGTCATTTAATTGGTTAATTAGAGTCTGGGCAAGTCTCCAAGGAAATTGATGAGAATCTCTCCACTGCCATCAATGGCTGTTGACTCATACCTTCAGGTCTGATTTTGCAAGTGAACAAGTCTGGAGTCTTCAAAGAAACCTAAGCTCTACTGAGAACAAACAGGATTTGGGCCCCTATCCTCCTCAGGCATCCAAGAAATCATCGAGTTCATCACCAGGTAGGTGGATTTCACAAGTTCAAACACATCCTCCGAGATATAGAATGACAGAAAGTGTCCAGTAAGGGGACTATTGAGATGTTAGGAAGGCTAGCTGGTGCAGTTACCAGTTTCTATGTATCAGTCGGATTGGTAGTTGATGCTAGTGAAACCTATGTTCTGTCTTCTTCTTTGTGACTTTTACCTCTTAGCAGAGCCAGAGGAGATTGACAACATCAGCAGACTGTGCCTTTCTCTTTAGAGGAGCTGTGTCATTTACAAAAAGAAACACTGATTCAGTAATTTTTTTTAAACAACCCAAATTACTTAATCCCACCAACAAGCAAAAATTGCAGAAAGTCTGCCTTTGGTAACTGGGTTCCTTTCCCCTGAAATCCACTGCTGAGTGCTACCTTCCCACTTAGGGTTAGCCACCCTAGCCCCCCAGTTCTTGTCCCCCTCATGATTGCCAAGATCTCTCATTAGTTTAGGAGGACTAATACCATCTGTATCTGAAAGACATACTCCCACATGGTTTATTTAGTCAGCAGCTGCCAAATTCACCCTGCCTTCCAATGCTGGGAGTAGGTGAGTAGATCTGAGATCAGGCCACTAAGATCAGGCTGGTGTTTCTGAACCCAACTAAATGTGTGGGTAGGTTGTGTAAGGAAGAGATACCTCACTTGATTTCAGCATTAGTCACTGTGCTCATTTATTGCTTGAAAATGTTCTAGTCCAGGTGAGCAGTCCTCATTCATGCCACAGAATTAGTTTGAAAAAAGTAACAAATTCCTCTCCACCTCTCTCACCTAACATCCTTGTTCTTTCCTCACTTCATCCCATAGATACCAGAAAGTGTATGATCATTTAGATAAATCTTTGGTTTCATTGCAATAGCCATCAACCATATTCAACATGAAGAAAGGCATGTTTATACTTCTCTGTTTATACTTCTCTGTTTATACTTCTCTGAAATAGTTGAACCACAGTTCAACTTTTGAATGGCAACTTCTTTCTCAGTAAACCCACTCCTGTGTGAGTTCACAGTCCTAGCTCCTCTGTGAGTGACAAAAATAAATGTTCACTGGTTTTTAGACCCAAACAAGCTCCAGAAGAATAAACCAAAGTCTAGGAACGGATGTTATAGCACCAGGACTTCTAAGAGGTGATAATTTTAAGGACAGTCAATCAATCAGTGACTTTACTGACCTGTTTCTTACTTCTAGTAGGAAAGTTTCAAATACTGAGCTAGAGCTGTCTTAACTTCAGCAGCCCACGCGTTGTTTCCCTGCGGCTGATGTGGTAACAGCTCTGGTGCTCTGTGATCACCATCAGTCCACCTCCTGGAGAAGGCATGTCTCCAGCCCTGTTTGTTTTCTTTCATGTGAATGTGCTGCCATTATTAGGTGTCACTGTGGCAAGAGAAGGACTTAGGTTTACATTTGCTGCCCCAATGTCCATTGCCTGTTTCTTCCTGACAATCGGCTCGGTGAACGCATGTATGGTGGGGCTGTACTGTTGGGGATGGCTCTTGTTTCACAGTTTTGAACAATATGTAGAACTCAAATGTGAACACAGTTCAGATGAACAATACCATTGGGGTTTGCCAAGTCAGAAATCTTTTTAACTGTCATTACAAACATATTTAAATAAAAATAGTACAATCTCATACAAAGGGGACACAATAACATTTCTATTGCCTCACAATGATCTGAATTATTTTTATATTTGTCTGGATAAGTTAATTAAACAGTTTTGTCTTCTTCTCCTTACCAAGGTTGTTGTTACATCTGGAAGACAACTATTGATCAGATTATTATTGTGCTGTAGGAATAGACAACATGATTATCCTGGCCCCCAAAATTCACAATCTAAAAATAAGACTGAAGACATAGGAACAGTAAGAATGACCGTGCTAGTTGCTTAGACTGAGTGAATCTACCTCCATGTGCTGTGTTAAAGTGGTTGTAGAGGATGTTTAAGGGAAATATAGAGGAGACAAGTCAAGCACAAAGCAGTGGGTAAAGAAAATAGCATGGTAAGATTGGGAAGTACAATGAGACAATCTATATAATTTCGCTTGATGAGCACTGCATAGCTCATCCTAGGTATGTAAGGAGAAAATCTCTGCTAAATCTCTACCTTTTGGTATCAGTAGTAATTTGTACTTATGTTGTCTTATAGTTATGGGTGACAAGACACTTTATAAATGTTAATTCTTACAGTACTGAGATGTAGATAGAATTGAATTTTATTTACAGTGGAAGAAACCAACTCGCAGAAGAACTGTGCATGAGATCAGTGACAAGGGCTGGGTCTTATTTCTGCAAGACCAGGCTTGCCAACATTTCTACTTACTGGTAACCTGTGCCTGTATTTTTCTAGTAGAGAAACACAACATAACCATCACCCTTTCTTGTACTAGCACTGTTTAGACAGTATTTCCTATGCAGTTCCACCACTCTTTTCTTTGTCCTCTTATATGCATCATCTGGGAGTCGGTTTCTCCCCCACCATCACTAATTCTTGTAGTCAACCTGTCCCTCCCCCCCAAATCCTGGGACTTTCAAAGAGAAGTGTTAGTCAAACAGAGATTCTTTGGCTCAGCAGAAACATGAATAGCTAAAAGGGAGGTTGCAATATGCAGTCTAAGGCTCTTTGAAAACAAGCTCTAAAACCTGTTTTTTTTTCTTTCTATGCAGAGCAGGAACTCTTATCCAAGGGCTCATGCTCTATCGTGTTAATTATTGAAAATTAGAGATGGCTGGGAAATTTGTTTCTATCCTGCAACACCTTATAACTAAAAAAAAAAAAAACCCAACCAAAAACTGGTTTTGCTTTCACTGAAATTATTCAGCATTGAAATTTTCCCACTGCCTGAACTCAGAAATTCTATCTTTGTTTCTTGTAATTGAAAAGTAGTTGGCAAATGAAAATAAGTTGTCATTTTTTCCCCCCCAGAAGTTTGCACATTATGCAGTCATTAGTTGAAAAATTAAAAATCATCCCAGAAGTAAGGACTGGAACATTTTTTGTTTGGAGGAGTTTTTATTCTCTGTAAACATCTTAAAAACACACTATTAGGAAAGTATATAAACGAAAGTGTTCAGCTGGGAAACTTATTTTCAAAATAGAAATCCTTCGCTTTATTTACTGTGTTTGCCAATTTCCAAATAAACATGATAAAGCAAAATTGGAATAAAATCTCTAGTTCATCAAGTAATGACCAGCAAGGACAGTGTTGATTTATACCCCAGATCTTTTCTCCCAGCCTTTTGCCTGTGGTTAATACCCTGCTAAGGTTAGGTTGATTTCTTCCATCCTGTCTGTATCAAGCTTACCACCGCTTACACACTGTAATAAGATAAAACCAGCTTAGGTAAGTAAAGCCATAATCTGACAAAAAGCTGGGCCTGGAGGCTTTTTTCTTAGATTTGGGTCATGATCATGGTCCCACTTACTACTGGCCTATCAGGCAAAAACTAATGATTGTAAAATTGCCATTAGTTACCAGGGTGGCCTCGGGCCATAAGATCTCAGCTAATTTTGAACTTTGCTGATAGATTCCTGGATTTTGTGTCTAAAGATCAGTAGTTAGCTTTCTGTTAAAGGCAAACTTCACACTAAAGCCACTGACAGAGCAGTGGTAAATTATCCTTATCATCCAATATGTAAAGCTTGGGTGATAAAGAAGCAGAAAGTTCAAAGGGAAACACTTGCACTAAGAAAGTGAAAAAAGCGCTTGTCCATTTTACCTGCACCAATTACCTTGTTGGCTAGTTATGAAGAAATGAACTTAATTTCCACTGTGGAGTATTTTAAACATGCTCTCTACATTTGACCCCAGAGATGGAGGGATATACAGCAGATCAAAATGTTATCATGGATCCAGTTGCTCAACTTTGTGACAAGAAAAAAAGTGAGACCAATGTCAGTACTTTCACACAGTCAGAAAACAAATCTTGCTACTGTTTGAAAACGGAAGAGCATTCAGAGCACACTGAACTCAACATATAGCCATTTAATTAATGGGGCTCGGGATCATATATTATGGAGACATAACAAATCCTGTTTTCTAGATGCTAACTATTGCAAAGAATTAGTAAAGTTGTTGTTGCAAATGTTACTTTTATTTTATCTCAGCTAGGCGTGTGATCTCCCTAACTCACGCTTCCCTCATCATTATAAAATTCAGTGGTCTCCTTCAAAAGGTCCACATTTGTACATGCTTTCACATGCAGAAATGCTCCTCCAGGCTAGTCTTCATTGCTCAATACCACGCTATGCAGAAAGACTCAGCTAATTTGAAATGAGTTAACTGGGTTAACCTCTGTGACCACAGCACCACTATGGCTAAATTACAACCAGTAGCATAAACTTGCTGCAAGAGCATCACACATTTGTAATAGCTGTCATCTCCTTCTGTAGGTCTTGGAAGGAAATTTGGTGTCTCAGACACCACATTAATATAAATGTGGGTAAATTGATGATCATTTTTTTTGAGTAACATGTTTCATTGTCTTTCCTCCTCTAATTACTCCTTCTCCTCTTCATTCTTTTTCCCTTTCTCTGTATTGCAGTAATTCTTTGACATTACAGTGAGGGTTCAAGGACCCAAAAAGCTGTATAAACAGACAATAAATAATTAAACAGGTCTTTTCTCAAAGAACAGAGTAGAGGAAAAGTGTCCTCAGACAAAATTCTTGCTTTCTTTCTACCATGCTGTATTTCCTAACCTATAAAGAGGAAGCACAGAATGTGTTCTAGTTCAGAACCTGCGTTCATCTCTCTTGATGGTTATTTGCAAAATACATTGATCAATAAAGTTCTGCTACTGAACGTAGGTATTTGGCAAGGAATGAGTTATGGATCCTCTGGCATGTTTAATTAGTATGTTAACCAAAACTTTCTGTCAGGCAAGGAAATGTTAAAGCAATATTTTTCAATGAGATGTCAAGATGGTTTCTACTGAAGCTTTCTGAAACAGTAAAGCAGAAATACAAAGATATTAAGTATTCATCGTAAGGGTTTTCTTATTTACTTGACCCTTTAGTAATTTTTGGTGTGATATTCCCAGGTATCATATTTTTTGCTGGAAAAATGTTACAGATTTTTGAAAAAATTTTCAGAGCAATGGCTTATACCTCCTTGCCACTCTTTTTCCTTTATTTCTCTCCCCAATTTTTAACTAAGAAAGAAAAACAGAAAAAAATGAGAAGCAAAGTAGGAAGGATAAAGAAAAATCCCCAGTCTCCTAAAATACTAATACCAAACAAATGCAAATACTTTTCATTTTTTTTTCATTTTGTATTCCTTCCATTTCTTTTTTTGAAAAATGAGGAAGAAAAGAAATAGAAAATCTTCCCTCCAAATTGTTTTTATTTTTCATTTTTTAAGGCTATTTTAATTTTAAAAGCTTCCAACAAACCATTTACAACACCTGTGTTTGCACACAGAATTTGAATCAGATGTATTTTATTCTGATCATCATTCCAATTTTTCATGCAAAAGCACATTTTTTGCTTTGGAATAAGTAGTGAGCCATATAACTTCCCTGTTTCCATAAAACTACTTTTTAAAATATTATGGGCATAACACTAAACATTCCTGGGGTTCCTAGTACCCTTTCCTGTTCCTCTAATGCTGGGGTAGCACCAGGTTCTTTAAAATGATTTTGAAACTCCATCCAACACATCACAGCTTCTTCATTTGCTTACACTGTTTTATATATGTTAATTTTTCAAGGATTTTTGTCAACTTATAAGATAAAGATGCTACACAAATTCCTAATATTGCTCTCTGCCTTATGTGGGCAGAGGCTGCATTGCAATTAATCGAAAGTGGTATGGGATCCACTGTGATGTGATTGTATTGACAGCTTAATGTCCCATGGTGTTTATCTAAAATAGAGCAAAGGGGTGAAACTTTGAACTGTTTGGTGCTGCCCACCGTTCCCTCTGCCTACACCCACGATGTTCCTTGCAGTGTACTCCCTGCACGGATGAGCACAGTTAAGGCAAGCACAACTTCATACCTCTCTGCAAGCACAAATGCAAAAATTCTGTTGATCTACTCACATGCACAACTAACATTATCTGATTATATGTGTTCTCCTTTGAGAAGAATTTAAATAATTTCTGAAAACTCCACAAATATCTCATGAACACCATGTCAGACATTACCTTGTTTTATTTATTGGTCTTTTATGCATTAACTTTGATCCTGTTTTAAAAACCAATTTTTACATCAATGCATCTTCACTGTTAGCAAAGTGATAGATTAGATAAAGCACAATGATACTAATACATTGTTTGCAAGAATGACAGTTATCATTTATCTGTGGGCCTACAGTTATTCCTTATGGTAGGTTCTACAAAAAAATGCATTTTTTCCAAAAGACTTCAGAATTTCTACAACATTTTAATGATTTTTACATTCTGGAAGTTTGTTTCTTTAATAAGGCTGTTCACATTGAATTCTATGTGAATTGTGAGTAAGTGGAATCGTGTGAGCAATTCAAAGAGCCAAAGAAGCAGAGATGTTGTTGAAGTACTATAGATTTCAGCTTAAAAGTTAGAATTTGCATTTAATAATTTCACTTAGCACACATTGTGTGTGCACACACACATTAAAAAGTGTATATATTAAAGACAGATGTACAGGGAAGGAGAAATATAGATGGTATAAATATTGTATATATTTGTTTAGAAGCTACCCTCGTTTAGTAGCTGCACCTTAACCATGCACCTTTACTATGCAAGCCGCAGGGGAAAGTAATTAAATTTAATAGCTGCTGCCCTCGTTTTGAAGTCGCCCTCAATATAAAGCTGCACAGGGAAGTAATTAAATTTAATAGAAGCTGTGGATTCTAAACAAAGATATACGGTATAAAGTCCATATAGTTCTTGGAAAAAGTTAATTTCCAGTAGTAGCAGGCCTGTCACTTGAAATATTCATAGTTTTGTAATTGTTTGAATCAAATCTCTAGCCACAAAGGAGCTTTCTCTGTATCTGAAATGATGGAATGATGAAGGATCTGCGCATGTACTTAGGTACCACCATACCAAGAATAACAACAACAACAATAATAAAAGAACGAAGAACAAAATAGGATTATAAAAGAAGCCCCCCAAAAGTCACACGTTAATATTCCACTCTCATTTTCATCAATCACTGAAGCAATACCCCCTAGATCAGTGCATTAACTTGTTTATCTTTTACAACGAGGAAAAACTTCATAGCTTCATCATTCATTCCAGAGTGAGGGGAGAAAAAACAAAAGGCAGCCACCGAAATTTGCATGGTGCTCAATTATACATTAGTGAACATCACTTGGCAATCTGTTCATATCAATTTAATTGGATTTTAATACTGCCTCTGATCTTGTTTTCTAATTAACAGCAGTGCCTGGCAATAAAGCAGAACCATGCACCCAGCAACACCTTTGATCTCAACCATATGGAGCTCCTCCGTGCTCTTGAAAAAAATTTTTTTCCCTTGCCTCCAATACAGGCCGAGAGATACTGGGGCCCCCAGATGGCCAAATACCACTCATGACTGTGACTTCATTGATTATTTTCTTTCCTGATTGATCCTGATTGAAAATAAATAAAATATGCACTTGGAACTGGATGCAAATTGGTGTCACAAGCTTTTGGTTATGTTGATGGTGTTCTCCTCTCCTGCTTTACATGACAAGAACTTAAGTAAACATGAATTGACTCAATGGTCTGTATTTTTAAGATCATAACTTCAGCACAAGGACCTTTTGTTTCGTGTGTACTTACTGTCCTACCACAACCACATTTTTAAATGGGATTGAATGAAGTGTTCATTCTTTATCTCTCTGATGTTATCATCATATGCAAACTATTTAGGCATGATTTGAGCTCAGCAGTTTGATTTATATCTGCTTTTTGNTCTTTTTTGTTAGGACCCCTAGGTGAAAAGCACACAGAACAGAGCTCTGATCTTTGTTTCCTGCACAGGTCTGGCTTCAACTACAGTGTGCTCAAACAGCAAATGTTGGCATATCACATTTCACATGTTCTCCAGCCAGAGCTTGAAATAGTTCTCTGAGATACAAGGCTAGCACAAAAACCAATTTTGATTTCTGGCTTTTCGATAAATAGAGAGAATAATGAGAATAAGAAGTCAAGCTTTTCTTCCTTCTCCTTTCACTTCTTGTTCTAAACTTGCCATCTTAGCCTGTGCTTTGGTTTGGATATGACCCATAAGCAAGGTCAGGTCCCTCTTCTCTTGAAGAAAAGATTTCCAGTGAACTTCCTCACGTGCTGCTGCAGAAGCAGGTGCTGCTGACTGTGCAGGTGACACTTTCCCTTTGTGTTAACGCTAAGCCACTGTAGTGTTAGGGACATTGGCTCCAGGGCAGTTGTTTTTCATCCAAGGTGCAAACCAACACCCTGACCACTTGTGTTCATTACAGAACTAGCAGACCAGTTCAGCTTAGTTTGTAAACCATGTGCTATTTATACAGTGCCTGTGCGTTACATGGTGCCATCTCCTTTTGTTTCAGCTACATGCTTTTCTTTGCACAGCTCTGAGCTCTGATGCAATATTGTTTGTGTGGTAATAAACCACTGCTGTACACTGACGCATACCAGTGAAACTGCACTAAGTAATGCCTCTCCCTTCCCTGCTTTGAAATCCTAAGTTGAAAATCCTCAGATGCAGAAAGCATATTAATTCTCTTGATTTTGTTGATGTGGTTTATCTCTTCTGTCTCAGGTTCAACCACCATCTGATTAACTATCTTTACTTTTAAACTTCAGCCATTTCATTAAATAAACTTGATTAGAAGATGTGTGACTTCCACTTTTGGGGAGATATGCTGATATGTACCAGCCCAAGGCCAGAGTCAGCAAACCAGTAAATAAAACAGACTGATAGTTGGGATACAGGCAATGAATCCATGAAGACTCCAGATTCTGTTCTTTGCAAATCCAGACCCCAGTTCTTGCTGGTTTTGGATTATATTTCATATGTGCTTTTTCACACATTTACTGCATTTCAATCAGCTTCTGCGAGCAAGGACTTCGGACGGGAGAAACAAGACAGCCTGCTCTGGACATAATCTTCCTTTATCATATGAAGAAAAAGTAATTTGGAGCCCATGTTCAGAGAGATGCTGGAAAGCTCCTCCAGTCTGATTGTGGTGAGGAGGTCTTCAGGCAGTTAAGAGGACTCTGCAGATCGAAGTTCCTGCCCTACTGGATTGATTGTAGAAACAGGGCTTATACACTTGTACCAAACAGGAGTTTAATCTGGATTTACCTTATTCTTCATTTGCTTTCCAGAATTTCAAGCTACAAACTCTTGCATTTTATCATGTAGGGTGAAAAACAAAGCACCGAAGGAAATAAATGACTCAAAAGAAGTTGCATTTTCATTCTGCTTTCGTTTTGCTGATAAATTAACACAGTACTAGCTTCTATGGAGTGCAACGACACATACTGATGAGGGAGCAGAGCTGATAAATGTGAGGGCTTCCTGTTGCACCCTGCAAGTAAACTACTGCTGATTGGATGTGTTGCACCAAGATTACTGCTGTGGTCTTTTTGAGGACAGGGACTCATAGACATTGTCAACATTAGTATACTGAGACACCATTTAGATCTTTGTTGCTGATTTCCCTGCTCTGATAACATGCTAGCTGCTGTCTTGTTTTCCTTCCTGACCTGCTTGCTCCTAGTTTGGATGAAAGGTGGTTTG
>VZTO01001212.1:0-11810 GCA_013400615.1 Syrrhaptes paradoxus | reverse complement strand
GTTTATTTAAATCTTATTTTTTGGACTAACCATTCTACTGCTTGCACTTTCCCTTTAGGAGTTAGAAGTTGGTTCAGGTGCATCACACCTCATATTTTATTTAAAATGAAGGCTGCTTTGCTAGGCCTTTGAAATGTTGAGGGACCAGGCCTTATTTACAGAAAACCATTCAAGGCGTTGATGTTTAACACCCATCCCACACCCCTGCTGTGAAGGTCTTTAAAAATCAGGTGGGTATATATTTGTGACCATGCTTGAAAATGTGTGGCTAAGGGTTTGAAATGTGTGGAAAAGGGTATAATAGCTCGTATCTTCAGCACGAAGAGGTGCTCTGACCATGTTCTCAGATCCTACAGTACAAAAGAAGCTGCTCAGTGAGAATAGATGCACAGAAATGTCATGCAGACACCTCTTCCCCCCTCTTTTTTCTTTCTTAATGAAAAACAGAAGCAGGGATGTGCATGCAAATGACTCCTCATAAAGATGAGCTGTGGGAAATGTGGATTCCTGGGCATACGAGGAGTGGGGCTAGTGATGGCTGGGGGCTGCAGCTGCCCAGCACTGCACTCCAATGCTGGGTTTATGAGCAGGCTGCTCATAGCAGGAGGACTCCTGCTATCCAGAAACAGACAAGACATCATACAGACCAGCAATGAGATTTCTCCATGTGAATGGGATATAATCAGGAGGTGAATGTAAGCAGGAAACTGGTTAGTTATGGTTTTAGGAGGACACCATCTCTAGATTTTGGTATGACTGCTTCACTATGGCTCATTACTCAGATTTCCAAAGCTGGCTCTTCTCAAGTAAATGTGCATGTGCATTCCAAAGTGCGCTTGTTTGGAAACGTTGCTTATTGCTAAGTGCACAGAATAAGTGATTAGTTTCTCTATGTCTCTGAGTTTATGTTCTTGTGAGTATCAGATATATTTTTAATAGGATCACTAGAAAATGAACATAAGCTTTTTTTCTTATAAAACAATACTTGGTAGGCTTATCATAGTTGTATTGGATAACAGGAGGAGGTTAGCCAGCTACCTCATTGACTTTTAGTGATGTTGCTGCCCATTTTATTAGATGACACCTGAGAGGTGTCTCCATTTACACATGCTTTCTTGCATAGGATCGCAAGTCTTCCAGCATTAGAAACATTGTAATTTCATTCTTTTCCCGTTCTCAAAATATAAACATACTGGTTGTGTTCTGGACAAAATGATGAATTTGCACAGCAACCACTGCTGACCACTAATATTTGACATGTTTCTTGGTTCTTTTAATTTATGAATACTGTTTATTGCATTTGTTCTGAGCAATGCATTCTTAAAGCATGTAGTGTTTTATGATTTTTCATTATATTATGTGCATTTTATTTTGCCCTTTCCCTTTTGTCTGGGGCAAATATAATGACTCACTTATTATTATTTCACACATTCATTTAATTTACTCTATTGTTCAGGGGAAAAAAACACTGAATGACGGGTGGTTTCTTCCCCAAAGTCTTTTTCCTGTCTTGAATTTAAGCATTTAAAGGCTTCTCCAGCAGTGAAACTTAAACATACATGCAGATGATGACATGGCATCCTGTGAAAGTATCATTGTGAAATGGGCTATATTCTTCTTCATGGACCTGTCATCACACTAATGCCAGTCATAAAAAAGAGCAGCTCTGGCAGCTGGCATTAAGCACATGGGTTACTCTCTGTGTTTGCGCCTTATTTTTCTGATCAAGGCTATGGCTCAGGGGTAATACTGAGTTTTTAAAGTCCTCTTCATGCCCATTGATAATGAGGGAAGACTTTTGTGTATCTACAAAGTTAAAAGAGAACCAACATCTTTAAAAGTCTACTGGCCTATCTCTTAACCTTTAAACCCACTGAACAAGGTGACCCTGGTGGCTACATAAAATAGCAAATTGTTAAGTGTTGTTGATTCTCCTGTCTTATGAAGGGTATCTGTATGGTGAGTTACAGCCTTACCTGATAAAAAGGCATAGTTAAGCTATCTCTAACAATGACGAACTGACATGCCAAATTATTGCAATGGCTTTGAGACTCCATCCTCAGCTTCTTACAGCCCTGAAATATAATTACCTTCAATATGTTTGCCTTGTCTCCGACTTTTAGTTTAGTACTTTAGATTTAACATCCATAGTGGAGAACTCCTCTCCCACTTTCCTGCTGTTGTCCTCAGTTTGTGATCAACAGCTTTTCTAGGCCTGACAGGCTTCCACGTGCCTTTGAAATTCTCCCTTCTCCCCTCTTTTTTTATTTAAACTTCCATGACTTCACCAGAATGATATCTTCACAAGCCAGTAAACATATCTTTGGTGAAGTTGTGCTGAGTTTTCTCTGTCTTCCAGCCATTGTATGCTGGCTTTGATATTTCAGAGATGTTTTTGTTCTCACTTCTCTGTGAAGGAGACTACAACATGGGGAAGACTCAGAGTCTCAAATAAACTCTCACTCCACGATTTTAACTGGGCTTGTTTACCTAGTACTTTGTACCCAGTGGAAAATAGCACTGAGCTCCAAGTAGGTCTGAGATGGCGTGGGCAGCTTCTGCAGAGATAGCTGAGAAGTCTCCTTGTATGGCAAACAGGGAATGAACCACTTCCACCTGGCGGTGTCGTCTTCTTTCCAGGGCATGATGCTACTAGCCGGGCTTTGTAATACAGGAGTCTAGGATGACACACATACCCTGGAGACAGGATTCCTGTTCTTCTAAGACTGGGAGTAAGTCTATTGGGTTTGTTTGGCTTTGTCTTATGATTTATTTCATTTTTTCTGTTTAGCAACCATGCCCTTTGCCAATGGGGAAGAATCATCGTTCTGCAACATTTTCTCCTTCCAGCCAGGAACCATACAGCTGAGCACACAGGGCTTCTCCAAGCTAACACACTTTGTTATGTTGTTCTGCTTCTTTTACTCTCCTTTCATCCCCAAGGGAAACAAGAGGCTCCATCTGTGTCAGCAAACCCCTCAGACTTTCAGTTGTTTCCTCGGGGAGATTATTTTCCAGCTTAATGCAGTGAAACCCTGGACACTCTCTTGGCTCTCCCTCCTACTCTTTTTCCGCCAACTAGACATGCCCTTTTGCAGATGAAAGTAGTTGCCTTGTTATCTCAGGTTGTCTTTCCTAAAAGGTTACCTAGTTCCCTCTCTGTCAGCTGTTGGGTGTGAGAAAGGACTCGTATAGAAGAGTACTGATTTTTCTATTTCCCCTTTCCCTTTCTGCTCAGAGGTGGGACATCTTGACTCAGTTTGTCCTGTTACTTTCTTGATGGTACCTTTTTTCTTGCTGACAGAGCAAGCCAACCATGACCCATTAAGCTGACCAGGAAGAAACAGCTTTTGTGGCTGTCATACCAATGTGACTCCAGAAAGGGAGTATCTATTACATAGCTATTATATATTCCATATATCTAGTATCTATTATCATGTTTCCTTACTTAACTGTAAAACCTTCCAGCAGTCCTTAATGTTCTCAGCATAGACAGCTACTGGAGTAACACTGCAAGTTAACGCGTTAAAATTTGATTGTTGTGTATACAGTGAAATGGAAGTGACTCTGCCTGTGTAACTCCTCTGTGTTGCCCCTGTTTTATAAAGAGTAAGAGCAATGTGAATATCTCTTAATTTAAAATATGGCTAGATAATATCTAGCTTGCTCTGCTGTCCAGTGAAAGCTGGGTCAAAAGCTTGTTTGAGTGCTCATATTTGTGTTGTTGAAAGGTGGGATACAAAAAAAAAAAGAATAAAAGCATGTGTTAAATGATATGTCTATAGGGAGTGAAAGTTTTTTTTTTTTTTTTTAAATTGGGTTACACTTACAATACAGTGGCTGTGGTTATGCTATAATTAGAATGTAATTACATTGTCTTTATAATTCTGGTTAGTTGTAATTAACATTAATGCATATGAGGAAGTAAACTACATATCTGAATTGCTTATTAGTTCCCTGTTAGGACTAGAGCCTATAAACATATATGGAAGTTTACTCACCAAATATTTTCATTGGCTGTCACTGAATGACTCATGTGACTAAAGCTGTGAATGGGTGTTTGTAGGCAGCAACCCTTAGATTCTAACTAAAATTAAGTTAACTGCACTAACCACTTTGGATTTACCTGCTGCAATTACCCTGAAGTTACACTTTGATTTTTTTTTTTCTTTTCTTTTTGTGGTAGGCATGTAAAGAATTGGTTCTGCTGCAGAGTTAGTGCTCCAGCTATAATAACTGCAATACAAGTGCAGTGCATTCCAACCAGTTCAAACTGTGCCATAGAGTGGAGCAGACATTTTTTTGGCTACACTTGTTTGTAACTGAAATTTGTCCCAGGACTTCATAGTTCCAGAAGCTAACTATTTTAAAAATAGCTACTAGCAATAAGAAAAGCTGGGAGTTCTCCATACAATGGAAGACACAGTATTTTCAACCTTTCTATAAGAAGTGGTAGGTAGCAGGGCCCCTTTCTGTCCTGGCACTCCTAAAGGGAATGTAAGCAGAGGAGCATATTTGCAACAAGATGCCTTGCACAGACAGCTGGAGTCTTTAAAGAGCTCAGGAGGGAAAATAAATGCTATTCCTTAAAAACAGGGCTACTTTTTTTCCTTCTCTTTAGGATGTTAGCTCTTTTAGAGAGAAAGAAGAGGACTTAATCTTGCGTGATGCATGGAGAAGGAGGAAGTTTGCATTTAAGGATGTATCTGGCACTTGCATTCAAAAAATTCATGTCCAAATGCCATCCATTTCCAGCCTTTCTGCTCATCCCCAATATGTATGATAACCTCATAATGAAGGAATATCAGAAATAGGTTTCTATAGATTAGATGCATGATAAATTGAAGTGCTTCTGAAAATCTGTTGTGGCAATGACCATTGAACTAAGGAGAATTTACATGACCAACCATTATAATCGATCCAGTCTGTATTTCAGATAGTCCCTAAATACATATCAATGTGACAAATGGACATGGCTGTACTGGGCAGGCCAATAAGCTGTGCTTCAAGAGGATCGTAAATACTTATTGACACATACACTGGTCACAATGAACCTCAATTTAATGAAGTAGAAATGGGATTTTGGAGTCTCTTGTATTCTGTTAATTACAGATCCTAAAAGGTTACTTATTCTGCAGGCAGAAAAGGCTTCCTAGTGAGTAAAATCCTGTCAAATATATGGTCAGTACTGTGGTTATGTATGGGGAATGGTCAGGCAGAACTGAAGATAAAGGAAGCCTTCACAGTCATTTCTTCCATGCAGAATGAGGATTTATCAGCTGTGGGTTTTTTGTTTCTCTGTTCCCCTCATGGAAAATTGTTGAGAGTGGAGTGCATCAGTAGCACAGATGTACCATGTGAATCTTTCTGGTGTAAATAAGAGATACCGTCACCCCAGGAGGCTCCTAAGCTTTGCCTCTCAGCAATCTCAGGGGAATTCCCTTTTTATTTCAAGGTGGGGGGGATGGGGGGGGGTGGCAATATGAACCTATTTACCCCAGCCCTCTCCTGGGGGGGCTGAGCAGAGGAATGGAGATTTTGGCATCGGCTGTGCACATTAAGGCAGGTTATAGTAGATCTCATGAGCTCTCTGCTTTGTTAATGTTGTTTTTATCTCTAAGCATTTATCACACAGATGTTATGCTGCCAGAAGATACTGATTACTGATATTGTATACAATTAATGTTATCTGTAACCACTGAAATAGAAACTTTCACTGGCTATGGTGGGGACTTCTTGGGTTCAATGGGAGGTATTCAGTCACTTGAATATAGGTAAACGTTAGCATTTCAGATGGCTTGGGTATCTAAGATGTCTTCACAGGACTAGCAGGACCTTTAGGGAACCTTTTCCTTCTGGAGTGGCAGCTAGAAGCAAGCAGGGAAACCCTGAGCCATCTCAGCTGCTATTTATAATCACAGAATGATTCTCAATATCTTGGGTAACCAGGTCTCCTGTTTCCTTATGGAGAGGACCCACATTTTCCCTGGTCTTTCTTTTATCATAGACGTATNCTCTACCAAGCAGATCCTTGAAGAGGCCAAAGTCTTCTCTCCTGAAGTCCAGGATGGTGAGTTTGCTGTGTGCCCTCCTCGCTGCCCTAAGGATCTTGAACTCCACCATTTCATTGGTCAAGGCAACAGTCTTTGGCAACTGAATCCCCTTTTACATTGCAGGTCCTCCTGGGTTGGAGGGAGTGGCAGGAATCTTCAAAGTGACTCTCAAAGTATTTTTACAGTGAAGGAACAGCTGACTAACTTTCCTTTCCAGCAATTGCTCAGTCATTACAGTCTCTGCTGTTCATTCCTTTGCACTGAAAAAGCCAAGGATCTTCCTGCAATAAAAGATAGAAAACTTCTGTGCCACTATCACAAGTATTTATCTCTGCATGGGAAGGAGAAAGTTGCAGTCATGGGTTACACCAAGACAGGTGAACCTAAGGGAAAGGTAAAATTTGAAGATCTCATTCTTCATTGTGCCATCATCACTTTTAAAACTACAACATCAAATGTTTTAAAACAAACATCAAATGGACGGAGGATGAGTCCCAATGAGTATAGTAACATTTTGTCTCCACTGTGCACAACTGCAGAGCAAGACAGAAACAGTCCCAAAGTCTGAATTTTTAGCTTACTTGATTAGTCACAGTTTTAATTCCTTAATGCCAGTCGTGGTGGTTTTTTTTTTTGGCCAAGAGGAGCCCTTAGGTTTAAGTGTATATTTAAAATTCAAAAAGTTTTTATTTTTTAAAGTAATTAAACAAAGAGTATATGTAGATGATATTTTTGTTTGTCCAAGTTCTTCACCATAACTGTAGAGACAGGATACTTCACTTTCCTTTCCTAAAACCAATGGGCTTTAGAATTCAGCTCTTCCTGCAAAGAGTTAATTGAAGCAAATAAAGTTCTTAAATTGTTAATAATCCTCCCAATTTGATCTTGTTCTTTTTCCCCCTCAAGCAGTAAGAGGATAAGTGCAAGTGATAGCCAGATTTATAAATTATTTCTTGCGAGCTGAATGCTTTAAAAGGGAATATAAAAATCTGCTATGTGTCAGGCGATCCATGGAGGCATTAGCAAGCGTGGCTGATTCTCAGTCCCCTGAAAGCAGGAGTGATAATTCGTAAATCTAGGAACTGTACGTAGAGAATGGTAATTTGTCATTAGTAAGATTAACATGATCAAGGGAATAGAATAGATTATTTACATATAAAATACAGATCATTGATGCAGCAGCATTTTGATAAAATTAAGTCAGTATTTTTGGGAATCAATACAAGAGTTTTTAGCTGTCATATAACACTGCAGCTTATGTTTTATGTTGTATAAAGTGTATTGTCTTCTTGACAATGTTTATATAGATGGATTTTTTTGGCCTGGGCTTCCTTGTTTAATCTACCTGTAGAACAATCCTTTTGAAACACTGTACATTTAGCCACAAATTACTTTTCTTAGTTCCTCTAGAATGAAATGCCACTTAAGATGTAGAATATCTGAGCACTTACACACTCTTTAAAGGGACATGACATTTTTATTGTTGCAGTTTCATATTCTAGTTAATTTTTTTTGTTCAAATAGATTTGCCTTCTTCCAGAGAGAAACTATCACAAATAATTTAATACATTTTGATCATGTTTTCTATGCTGACTGAATTACAGTTGCTGACACGGTTCATTTACTTACACAAACTGTTCTTGTGCTCACACTGTTGCTCAAAAATTCAACATTATCAGGTGAAAAATATTGCATGAAGATAGGAAGCCATTATCCTGACCACTAAGCAATGCAGAATGAAATATCAATTGGCAAGTTGTTAACTCTGATTTTCAAATACACCGTTTGCAATGACTTGTAACTACCTACAATAAGTGGTTATAACCTTTTTTTTTTTAATTTTCTGAAAGCTTCAGTAAACTATGCTATCATACTGTTTAAAGCAAATTACTTAAGGAATATTGCTCAAAGCAAGTGCTATGCAAGGCAGTAAGTGACTTTTGTGGGTGACTGCGCACTGAAGCAAAGCTATGAGGTTTGCTAATGTGAACACGGTTTATTTTCAGGAAGATTCCTTTGCCACAGATGTTTTTGACAAAATCAGTTCTTGATCTTGCTGATGTGAATCTGTAAAATGCTACACGTATGTAGACCCAGGGACTTTATTGGGATTGCTCATGTGCATAAAATTACTTGTGTGCCTGCAAGTTGAAGGCTCAGGGCACTGGAGAGATTTAATTATTAAAAGGTGAAATACAGGCATTTTTGTTATACTTTGTTATACTGTGAAAAAGCACAAGTCAGTCTCAGTTACAGGATTACTCTTCTCACAGAAAAGGATATCCAAGAAAATAAAACAAACCAGAAGACAACGTTGTTTTGCAGCAATATAAGCTTTGAACATTCTATGCCGTAGGTTGCTCAGACTTCCATTGACATCATGAGGGGGCTGTGTTTAGGTGAATAATTTTTTTGGCAAGGGCAAACAAATGAATACATGCTCAAGGGAGAGCTAAGCTAAAAGAAGAGAAGGCCAGAAATCCAGGACTCGTGCATGTAAGGTTACTATGACTTTGCACACAACCACCGTATTTCACTCAGTTACAAGTTTTTGCTTGCAATCAGAACAACTAATTCACAAGTGCATGAACCTGCAATAAGCACCCATTTGCTAACCACACTATTGCCTACCCAGGGCTCAGGATGGTTCCTTTTGCACTAATATGTAGAAATAAATTAAAAGGAAATAGATGGATAGATGCATGCATTCCTGGGAAGACATAAATAATATGGAGTGTCTGGACAACCACCCCATGGTTGTTCAGCTTAGTAGAGAAAGTATGAAAGAAAAAGAGGTAGTTTTGTATCAGCTTTCAGTGGTGGAGGCTTGACCATATGGAGATTTCTCCTGTCCTGCTCCAAAATGGACATTTAAATCTTCAGTGGCCAGGTTGACAAGTAACTCCACAGAGATGGCAGATACTTCCTAAGCTTCTGATTTATGATTTAAAATAGTTGTAGATTACAAAGACTGCGTATTTCCTTAATAGGAAAAAAATGAATGCTCTTTTTGTTTCTTCCCCATCTTGAAATCTGGATGAAGGCTGGAATTTTCAGAGAAAACTAAAGTTTTCTGAAACATGTATGCTTGGCATCTGAGGTCATATTTGTCACTCCTAAACTAAGGCATTTATCTAGGGACAGAATTCAGAAGTGCTGTTATCCCAAATTGACCATATAATCAACATAGAAAATAAAATCTCTCCACTAAATGTATAAGAGAGCATAGGGCAACTGTTCGCACAAATTACATACATAGTAGAAAGGGCTACTATTACATGGATTAAATTTGGCCTTTAAGTGCCTTTGAAATGCCCAAGCATGATTTTCACCCTGAAATGAACTTCCTATAAAATTCCTAATAAGAAATATTGCGATCTAACTTAGAGACAAGGATCTGTGGTATCCCTTCAAATTAAGTGTCTCAAATGAATAATTACTTTCCCAAACCAAAAAGTTCAATTTAATAAGATATTTATTGTGTGTTAATTAAAGCTTATTAAAATGATATTTTGGGGGAAGTTTAATGAATGTATTAGAATGATGTAGACAAACACAAAAGATACATATTTTCTGCTGTTTTGTTAAACAAGTAAATATTGATAATAATTTTTACATCTTTCAGAACTTCCGTTTATATTAATTGAGTTTCCACACTGGAGAAACAAAGGTGTTAAAATAGTGCAATTTTCACTTCAGCGCTGTCTCATTACTCAAAATTCTGTCATAATGGATGACAACCGGTCATGCCCTCTTAACTAGAGTATGAATTTCACGATAAGAATAAGAGATAAAAGAGAAAAATGTTCATTTCAAATATGACTTTTGGGCACTAAAACTCTAGACAAGAACAACAATGTCAACAACTGAGTGAGTGATGTAGATCCATGAACTGTTGCAGGCAAAGATTTTAATGACTCAGTTCACAAAAGAAGGTTTTTAAATAGGTGATTTTCTATATATTAATAAAAATTCCTATAAAACATTTCTAAATCAGATTGGCAATGTTTGTTGCTGATGGTTAAAAAGTACATTGACTGCTTTGATATTATTGGAGTGGTGGCTTTTAGCTGGCTTGACCTGAACTTTTTGGAATTGTCAGTTCAGGAAGAGTTTTGGGGGTTAACTTTTATCCGAATAAGGAATGGAAAATTGTTTGAAATCTAGAACATTATTTGAGAACTATACTCCATTTCCTCTGCCTCTATTAGCTGTGATGGAAAGACAGCAGCACCAAGGAGCTTATACTATAAATGTACTCTGTGCAAAGATGTGCTAGTCTATTATACCTTTTAGAAAACTGAGCCTCAGGCTCTAGTAAATTTTGTGGTGAGTTCTGACTGTGGTGCTCTGCATCTTTGAAAGTGGTAAATACTCTCTGTGCAGCAAGGCACATCCACACCCTTCCCTTTGCTGTTCTTCCAGGATTTCTGTCTTTCCCTGTAGGTCCCTATTTTGCTAGGTCCCCGTAGACTAGCCTCACTGCACAGGAACGCAGACATAGACTTCTGTGAGTCCCAAGAACTCTGCAGGAAGCTAATTTGGCTCACAGAGAAATATATGCAACTTTTCTCTGGCTTCAGAGAAAGGTGGAATTTTGCTTTCTGTTTTGTATTTAAACAGACTCAAAATCTCAAATCAAGACGCCATTGGTCCTACCGAGTTCCACCTGGCTCATGTCAAGTCCATGTAACACCCCAAGTTTTATATGGTTTAGGAAAAAACTCATAAATTAAATCAGAATGACTTGAAAGGCTGAACTTTAGTGAACTTTAGGACAAAATGGAGCTGAGCTGCAAGTTTCTGTGAAACCTGAAACCAAGTGGATTTTGCCTGGCTTCTTTTGAGGTTCATGAATTTTGAAAAGACCCATAATGTTGCCAGTTTTTACTATTTTATCATGAAACTTGCCCTACCTGGTGTTTTCTTTAAAGCCTCCATTCTTGAAATGAAGTGACCATGTGAGAATCTCATATTTCATTATAAAAAGAGCAGAAGTTTCCAGTCCCTGTGGTTGTGGCAAAAAGCTTGAACATACGCCCAAGTCCACCAACAGTTTAAAACAAAAGGTGACTCTAGAGACTCCATTATGATCTTTATTATTTTAAACTCATAACTTTATGGTCTTAGATAACAGTTTTTGAGCAGAAAATATAGCCCATCATCTGCAGGTGGACAGAGGACATTGAGGTTTTTCCCCCTCGTGTTGTTATGATGATTTAGAAGACAACTGCAAAGCAAAACACTAGATTTGGGTATTGGCAAGCCTGGCTTCAGATATGACAGTTGTGGTAATGTCTCTCTGCTGAAACCCTGAATCCTTGTGTACCTGGGGTTTGTGTAACCAGTGAGAAAAAAATGCAGAGAAGTGTTCAAATAAGTCTTCTAACTCTGGCCCGCATTCAGTAACTGTATTGTGTTTGCATGGCAAGGTTTTGGTAGCAGGGGTCTACATGGGTTGCTTCTGTCAGAAGGTGCTAGAAGCTTCCCACATGTCCGAAAGAGGCAATGCCAGTTGGCTCCAAGACAGACCTGCCGCTGGTCAAGGTCGAGCCCATCAGTGATGATGGTAGCACCTTTGTGGTGACATTTTAGAATGGTGAAACAAACTTGCTGCAAAAACAGCAGTGGAGAGGGGAGTGAGATGTGAGGGAAGAAACTTTGCAGACACCAAGGTCAGTGAAGAAGGAGGGGGAGAAGGTGCTCCAGACACCAGAGCAGAAACTCCCCTGCGGCTCGTGGTGCAGCCCATGGTGA